>BGPR01010864.1:0-50759 GCA_013235015.1 Araneus ventricosus | reverse complement strand
TGAAGTTAGGCTTAGCGACACAAAACCCGTCCTGTGGGACAATTCCTTTCTCCTCCGCTCCGTCCCATGGGAAGGTCTTTGGCAAAGGCGCGTCGTCCCGAAGGGTTAATTAGAGTATTGTATATGGTAAAGATATAAAATAATTATATATCATTATATGCTTGGAATACCTTCAAATTTTCTGTTTTCAAAATGAGCCAAAAACATTTTAAAAAAAAAGAACTCCACTCAGAAATATATTGTTACAAAGCTATAAAGTTGTTTCCCCGAGATGCTAATCTTGGTGACAAATGGAATTTTCTATAAAGACCTCGAACTGTCAACCTATTTCTACTGGCTTCATGAACTTTCTGTTCGAAAAAGTATAAAAGCAAGCCAAGAGGAGTCAGTTGAATTTTGATCAGCAAGCAAGCTGGTGAGCTACCAAGAAGCCTTTGAGCAATGTGTCGAGATTTAATGATAATCTCTGTTGTGAATTTTTACAAGTGCTATTTTAATATTTGATATGTTTCTTTGCTTAGAATATTTGTAAAATAAAGAGATTTTTCTCAAATCCTGCTTATTGGCTGCATTCACGTACACCCACAAGATGATTTTATCACATACCTTTAATACCAATACAACTGCCGAAATACAAAATGCAAATATAACTTTTAATAATTCCAATTATTCAAAAATAACAACAAAAAAATCATTGCTTAAATAAAAATAAATAAAAACATTCATGCTGACAACTGACTGAACTTTTCTCAAAATTGAAGAGTATGCAAAAAAAAAGACAGTAAATGATACATATAATGTTTGAAAAAAATTCTGGAAGATATTTTAAAACTGCACCATATACTGTAATTCATTTCTAAAAAAACACTGGATGGCTGAACAACAAGGAAAATAAAAATTATGGAAGGGCTTGCGCAACTTTTCTTTTTTAAGCAAACAGTATTTTTATATATAATGTTTAACAAATGTTAATGAATAATATCCAGTTTCAGAAAAGTTTGTATCACACATGCTTTATATTAATAAAAAATTTAACCTTGAATTTATTCATTAGCTAAGATCATAGGAAGTAAATAAACCAAAACCAAGTAAAAAAATTACATACAGCTCCTAAGGATGTAACCAATCTTCCAGACGCAACTTTGAACGCATAGCTAGCAAATGACGATATTACACCTTTAATCACAAGAAAAGAGTACGAAGAAGGTGAAGAAAACATGAAATATAGAATTATCATTTAATTTTATTTTATGATATAAAATGTTGTATCTTCAAAATATTTTCTCTACTTGCATAATCTATATTAAAAACTAGCATGCTTTTATTAATTTTTAAATGTGATTTAAACAGATACATTAGCCAAAGAAAGTGTTTTTTTCACTGATCCATTTCTAGAAGTCAATAAAAATCTTTCATATGAAAGTCAATCAACAAATATGTACTATTAAATGTAGGCCAGCATGTTTCATAAATGCAACTGGTTATGGTAAATTAATAACATGAAATATAAAAGTAGGACAATAAGTGAATTATGTTAGTTATTTAATGTGTATTTATATATTTATTCAGCATTTCATTTGATGAACATATATCTATCCTCTTTATTATCTACACAATTTACAAATTGAATTGTTAGTTAATTAATGATGATCTACACTGCAAGCTCAATTTTATAATTCAAGGATTTCTGGATGTTGCACTAAATTATCTTAAATAAAGTGATGACTTCAACACAATAAACAATTCTTTGACTCAATATATTAATATTTCGTACAGAAAATTCGTTATTAAAGTATAAATTAATCACAAATAGCTTATGCATATTCAAAGTTAAAATCTGCAGTTAACAATAATATCCAAATGCATCAAAAGATTAGAATTTAGACCACAGATGTTTTGTTTGATTTTATTTTTAAATCTAGCTGAAAACTAAAATATCAATGATTAACTTTAAACAACTCTGAAGAAAATGAACTTAAATTATTTATATTTTATTAACTATTGTGTTATTAAGTAATAATAATAATTTCAACAATTTAAAAAAGTTTTAAAAAATTGATTAATCACTAGTTATAGAGTTAAGCTACCATAATTTAAACTTTTTAGAGAACATCCAAGTCATTGGAGTTGGACAGATATCAAAATGAGTTGGAAGAATTAGAATAATTTTGAATCTGTGATGAATTTCCATTTATAAACATTCAAATAGCAGACTTTATATCATATAACAAATAAAGAACTATTATAATAAGGAAGTATTGATAAAAGCTGTCAAGTTATAATCTAGGGTTCACATGTAACTTCTTGATCTAAAAAAAAAGCTTTAGAAAAATTATTTAGACATTGATTTTAAAAAGGAAAGGTAATTTACCTGCACTACAGTACATAGCAACAAATTGTTCTTTGCCAAAAAATCCAACAGCTCCATTTGAGAAACTGTACAAAACATACATATTCACAGACAGATGGAAAAAGGAGTAGTGACTGAATGTTGATAAAAACATTGGCAGACAGGAACCCCCTATAATGCACAAATTACATTAATTGTAAACATATCCAAGTGGAAGCTTAATGAATATCGAAAAAACACTAATATAAAAATGTTATAAAAAATCTAAAGATATTTATGTTGAAAAAGTAGACGACATATTATGTTTATACCAAAATTACAGACACAAATGTCTATCAATATAATTGAGACATACATGCATGCATAAGGCATATTTTGAAATTCTTATCTGAAATTATGGTTTAAATCTAGAAATTGGTGTTCCTGAATTTATCACCAATATGGCATTCTAACAATAAAGCTGAATAGTTGTACTAGCAGAAGTTTGGTTACATTGCTGATATAATTACTAGTGTTTCTTATTGTTAAGTTGTATACATTTACATAAATTTCAAGAAAAGAACTGAAAATTAAATATGATTACATAAAGAATAAAATTTTCTTCAAATAAGATGATTTCAGATAATAATAATAAAATATTTTAGTGACATTTTTAAAAAGATTTCTGATTTATTTTTTCCCTCACCTTTCCATGAACGATTTTTATTGGTTTACTATTTTAAATAAAATGCTTTGTGCAAACTATTTGAAATTATTCAGTTTTATTTCACCATTTCATTTTCAATCCTCTTCTGATTGGCAGATTTCTCTTCATTCTTTAGGAAACAGATGAAAGGCAAGTAGAACATATATGCATATATTTTTATGAATTGATGAAGTTAGAAGAGAATGTCACGAGTATTGAAGCTACTTTAGCTGTCTAGCTTCTTTGATTTTGTGTTGATGCCGTACAGTGTTCTCATCTAAAAACCTCAAAATCCTTACTTTCAGTGAACTAGTAAAGCTAATAGATTCTCACTCTCATGGCTAGCAAAGAAATGAAAATTTTTTTCTCTTTTAAAATTTTATCCTGCACGCATTTTAGATGCCTCAGGCATTGTGTGTACAATTTATCCTACTTCATTTGTATGACTCAAAAATGTAGACTACTCATGCCAGTATACTAATAAAGCTACTAACTTCCTACTCTCATAACTATCTAAGCCCTAGGATATTTTTCTTAAGTTAAAATATTCTGCTTTGTATACATTTCAAATGCTGCGGGCATTGTTAAAATGCTCTGTTACAAATAATAGTTCAGTCCAATGGCAGAAGCTTGTTATTAAAGACTTGAAGACATTGTTATTAAAGACAGAATGCTGCCCCACGTCCCTGCAACCATTACAGTTACTGTACCAGTTGGATGTTAAAGTTATTAAAGACAGAGTGATCGCAACTCTCAAGGGCTAAAAAACAAATTCTCAGTTGTTAATAAAAGTTGAATTAAAACTTTAAACAACTAATGTTTAGTCGTGGCGCCCTTCACTTCATTGCTTACATTAGCAACTATCTTGTTTTTTTGTAGTGTTGATGTCTCGGGGTTCATTTTAGAATTTTACAGACTGAATTACAAAATCCTGCAGATAACAGACATTGGTAAAAGCTTAATGTGTTTTTTCTTGAAGAAAACTCAAAAACTGAAAACATTTCAAATTCTTGCCCAATAAGTCTGACATGTCATATAAGATTGCGCATCATTTTAATATTCATAAAATAAATAATACTATGGATTTTTAGAAAGGGGCGAAAAGTTACAAACATAATTATTTGCAGATATACAAAATTTCTTACAGTTCCACAATTATGCATCTAGTATTCATCTAAAAAATGTAAGCAAGCACTTAAAATGCCAAGGATTAAACATGAGATCATGAAACAATAATTCAACTTTAACAAAAATGTTTTGTGCTAAATGGTCTGAAAAAAGATATGTATCACCAATTAATAAATAAAAAGTAAATACAGCTACATTTACAAAACATGAACATCACATTTAAAATATATTTAAATAAATACTTCCAAGAAAGGTCATAATAGTTACAAAATGAAAAAAGGCATTTCTTAGGATATTTTTCACTCCAACAAATGCTTAATTTTTCCTATCAAATGATTTAAACACTCAGATGAAGAGCAACAATTATCTATTGAGTGAAAAACTACTAATCCTTAGAAAGTAATTACGATTTCTTAAACTCAGACATGACACAGGCTTGGAACAAAAATAAGCTGAACTTCATAAATACAGAATCGTATCAAACAAACACCGAGAAGTAAAATAAGTATGATTAATTGAACAATAAACGAATAAATTTATATAAAAAGTGCTTGAAATATTAAAAATATTGTAGAATTATTATTTAAAAGAGTATTAATGGGTGAAAAATGAATTACATATACAGTTTTGTTAAGGTAAAAATTATCTCACTAAAAAATATAGCTATGTAAAAACTTTTTTTGATTATACATAATTATTAAGACTTTTGTTCTCATTTTTTAAGCTAACAGTTCAAGCTTTCTTTTATGCTTCAGTCTGCTATTTTCCTCCATTTTCTAAATTTTGCTCTCTCTCTTTGGTTGGGGTTTTTTCTTTATTTTTTTCTCATAGCTATTTTCTTACTATCAAGTTCCTCCTAGTACCATTTGCCTGATGACCTTAAATTTTTGCACATGTTACTATCAATAGCATCACGCAAAAAAATCTTTTTTCTAAAATATTCAAAAGCAGACTGCTTTTTGCTTATCATTTTGTATTTGACACTCTAAATTGAAGAATATGTTTCAATATACATTTTTTCTGATCTTTTATCTATCAAATTTGACATTATTTTGAATGTGCACACGGCACACAGTTTTTACTTGTGTGCTATTCACGAGAGAGCAACCCGTCCCCTCCCCCAATGCATTATCAAAACTTTTAATGCAGATTTACATCGATCCCAAGAATGACAAAGTTTGATACCAAAAACCCCAAAATCCGCATTTCTGCACAAATGTGTCATGTCTGTGTTTATAGACAAACATTAAGGAACGAAAACTAACAAAAATGAAATCGAAATAACTAACAAAAATAAAGAAGAGAATGTTAAAAAGAACACGAAAATAAAATGGCTTCCTTCATGGAGAGCTAACGATCTTTTTTACTCACGAAATTTGGATCGGAAGAAATTCATGGGTGATTTTTTTTTCCCATCCAATCAGAATTCGGAATGAATTTTGATTGGATGGAACAAAAGACGATTGGATGAAACAAGAAAGAAAAGAATACAACCTTCAGGCATTCCTCACAATGCTAAACCTTGACCCCAAAGCGAGGCAAAACGTTGATACATAACTCAGACGCTGAACGGCTTTTGGCAGGATTACACAATATCTTATGAATTCGAAACTCTTTCGCTTTAGAGCCATACGCAAAATTTTCACATGGCGCACAGTTTTTGTTTGCGTGAGCAACCCCCTACCCCCCCCCCCCCAACACATTAACAAAAATTTTAATGTAGATTTGCATCGATCCCAAGAATGATAAAATACGATGCCAAAAAAGCGGAAATGTGTCATGTCTGATAAACAGCATGAAAACATTAATAGACTTAAAAAGAACAAGAAAAAATCGAATGTAACATGTAACACATGATCTTTATGCGACACATTACATATAATTTTTTTTTGTTATACATATTTTACACTTTTATAAAACCTGACAAATAATAAATAATTTTATAAAATCGATAAATTTTTACAGATAAGGATGTAAAAAGCATACTTAGGGCAGGAGAGGCACAAAAGTATTTCATCATGAATGGCTGCAAAACTGGAATTCTCCAGAGTAGGAACACACATAAATTAATTCCAAATAGAGTTAGGGCAACTTTTTCACCTTCACTCTGCGTATTCCACCATGCATTAATCTGAAAACACGTTAATGACACGGTTATTCAGAGTCGGAATAACACGATTATTCAGATTTCAATAATATGAAAAAATCATATTCAGTAAAAATTATAGAATATATAATTAAAAAAAGGTAAATAAAATGCATGCAAAAAAGTTTCCAAATAAAACTTCATTTCATGATAAATTATTAAAACTAAGCTTTCAAGTTCGTTTAAATAAAATGCAAAACATAATTTTTCATTAAAAATAATATACAATTCAAAAGTATTAAAAAATAAGAAGTAAAAATTTTCTTGATAGTTCCATGCACTTTCCTCAACTTAAAAAGTTACAGTAGAACCCCAGTAATCCGGACACGCGCTAATCAGGAACCCTCGATAATCCGGACGGTCCATGGAGAATGATGCAAACCCAAATACTGCGCTGATCCAACTCATGGATCAGAATGTTATTCAAAATATCAAGCTGGGATATCACAAGTTGCTTCTTACGACGATTCTCAATGATCATGTGCACAATGAAAACTTAGAAAAAACACAGACAAATGTAAATTTAAAAGATGTCATGTTCAGTCTTGCTAACTGTTGGGCATCTGTGTCTACATTGCTCATCAACAAGTCGTGGAAAAATTTGCTTCATTTTATATTAATAGATTGCAAACTGAAGAAATTCAGCTTGCATCACTCATTAACCAATTACAAAACACGAACCCGATGTCTAATACTGAAGTCCTCCAGTGGGCTGCTGAGGCTGATGACGGTTTGGCTTGAAATAAAATTTTAACAGACGACGAAATTATTAGAACGTTAACAGCAGAAGATGATGATGATGTCACCCCTGTAAACCCCATCAAAATTTCTCATTCTGAGGCTGGGGAAGCACTCGGCACTTCATTACAGTGGGCTGAAGAGCAAAATTTTGAAGCACACGAAATTATGCTCCTCAGACGTTTAAGAGACCGCGCATTTGAATTAAAAATTGGAACGGCCGCGCAAACAAAAATCACTGGCTTTTTTGGGCACTGATTATGTTCATTCACTTGCATATGTAGTCATTATGTATGTACATATCATGTTCATTCAATTTATCCATACAATGTTAGTTCATACAAATATACCAAAGTACCTATACATACAATTTTTAAAAAAGTGTTTTACATTATTTTTTAAAAACCTCACTAATCCGCAAATCCCGCTAATCCGGACGTCGATGTGCCTGAATTCATCCGGATTACCGGGGCCCTACTGTATATGTGTTTATGTACTCAAAAACATGATACGCCATTTCTACAGTAAGATTCGAAAGGAAAAAATGCCAGAATAAAATGTAGCTTACTTAACCCTCCAAGCGGTGCAAACGTCTTTTTCCATTTTTCATGCTCAGTTCAAAAGCAGATAGCTCGCATTTATATGTATATTTTCTTGAACAACCATGGATAAAGTATTCTTAAGATTTCAAAGATGTAATTAAACACAAAAGAGATAGATTCATTTCTTTTAAAAGCTAAGTTTTCTAACCTGATAGCTATAAGTTCAAAATAATTGGGAGCTCAGAGGGTTAAAGCCCTGTTTCAAAGTAATGTATTATGGCATTTTTTATACTAAAGTAATATACCGAATTAAAATGATGAAATATAATGTAATACAGATCAGAGTGCATTAGAGCACCAAAAACCTATACAAAACGTTTATAATTAGTTAATAATTTCTTTTTTAAGAAAGCAAATAATGTTAGCTATTTTAAAGGTTTAATTTAGTTCAGTTACATTAACATCTCATTTTGAAGCAACACGAAGATATTTTGAAACAGGCCTTGCAATTTCAAAGTATGGTCAGATGACGAGGACAATACCTGAGCTGGCACTCCCTCCCCCCTCCAAACCTTCATACCCCATCAGCAAAAGATGTATAATTGTAAGAGAATTTTAATTATAGTAACTTTTAATTATGCAGTCTGTCATTAAGTAATTTCTTGATTTTTTTTTAAGCTGAACGGTAACTTTTGTTTTTATTTTAAAAAAGAACATAGAAAAATTGAAACTATGCTTCACAGAAAGATGACATAATATGATATCAAACTTTCAACTATACAGAAATAAGAGAAATAACAAATAAAACAAATTTGAGTGCCTGTCATTTTGAAATAAAAAACCTGAAGTTTTAAAAAAACATGATAATAAAAAAATTAGATAAATATTTAAAAATACCAAACCTGTCTTCGAAATTCAGATCGCTTATATTCTGAGCTACGAGGTCTATATGGATGCACATTACTGTTGAACATATTCTGGGCATATACCCTCATTTCTTCATACTGCCAAAATGTGCAAGCAACAAAGGAACAGCCACTAAACTGGAAAAAAAAATATTTTATTCAACTGAGTTATTTTATATATTTATATATAAATAATATAATATAAATTATAACATAACTATTATAGATAATGAATTAATAATATGCAAATATGAATTTAACTTCTCATAAAAATGATAATACAAAAAGATAGAATAGCAATACACATATGGAAGGAAAAAGAGAAAAGTGCACTTTTTTCTTTTACAAGTATCAGCTGCTTCAATAAGGGGAAAAGGAAAAAAAAAAATTAAAAAACCTAAAAAAATAATAATAAATGCAAATAAAAAATTGGGAAAAAATAAATTACAAAAAAATTATAATGAAAAATAATAATGGGGGAAAATAATCACAAATAAAAAAATAATGATAGAAGAAATATTCCTTGTTAGAAGGGGAGAAAATCCCATATTATTCAAAATATAGTTATCAGCTTTTCCTATATTAATATCTATCAATTCAGCATAAAAACAGAAAAGGCAGAGGACCAGATGCCACAAACAGATCCAGAGGAATAGGCAGCATTGCTTACCACTGAAACCATAATTATAAATCCAAACTAATTACCTAGTACTGACTTGTATACTGAAACTAAACATTTTGCTTTAAGTAAAAGAGAAAGCAAATAATAAAAATATTATTTGCATTGTCTACAAAGTTAAATAAGACAATTAAAATCTATATACAAGGTGTCCACACTTATCATGGTCCAATAGCTAATCCCTAAATCGTTAGAGATAGACATATAGTTCCAATTGGAAAAATGCTTTAAATAAAGGGAAGAATTATATTTTATGTTTTTTGAGTCACTAAATATATTTCTGAAAAAGTTATGAAATCTAACTTTTTATACAGTCCTCCAGTCAGATTTAGCAAAATATTCTTGACACTCTAACATTTTAAACAAAAAAAAGTCCCACTCTTCTGCGACTAAAACTGACCACGTTATGGAGCTTTGAATTTCATGATTCTTATCCAATCAGTGGCCTCGTCGAGCAAATGCTGCAAATTGATTGGAGGATTGTCTTCAAGACGGCTATTGAAATGGTGTAAAGTTGTCTAAGTCAGTGATATTAAAAGCTTCATAACTCGGTCAGTTTTAGACGCAAAAGAGTGGGACTTTTTTTTTTGTTTAAAATGTTAGAGTGTCAAGAATATTTCACTAAATATGATTGATAGGACCGGGAGACTGCATAAAAAATTAGATTTCGCAACTTTTTCAGGAATATATTTATTCACTCAAAAAACATATATTACCTATAGTTCTTCCCTTTATTTAAAGCATTTTTCCAATTGCTACTATATGTCTATCTCTAGTGGTTTAGAAATTATCTATTGGACGACGATAAGTGTGGACACCCTGTATATAAAAGAGCTATTTCCTGTGTATATACGTTCATTATTTTCTTTTCTATGCACACCCAGACTATTTGGCTTACCAGAACCAAATCTGGCACAGTGATGGATTAGCACAAGAGGGAGATAATGCTGCAAAAATTATTTTAAAATTCAAATTAATTTTTATTTATTTAATTTTAAGTGGTTGCCTATTTTCTTGAATTTTCTGCACATATTCTCAATGGAGAACCATAATTTTTATATCACTGCAAAGTACAGAATTTCTCTGTTCCGATAGAGTAATTTGAAGCTGCTATGTAACTTTCCTAATATTTAGCAATTTTTTAAAGTTTTTGGAAATGCCTTTCTTCTGGAAACGATTTTTGGCACGGGAGATGAAATATTATGCCAACAGTGTTTTAATTTATTAAACATGAGAAAAAAAATCATTCTTGCTTTTTCTCTCTCTTTTTTTCGTCGCCTTTTGATGTTTTATTTTACAAAGTATATTTCTGATAAAATTTTGTTCATTCAAAATATTTTTAATCAGATATAATAACCTCAACGGTTTGTAATGTCACAGAAGATTAAATATTATGCTTCCATGTTTTAATTCATTATTCCTTGCATTTTTTTCATAATTTATTTTGCAATGCATATTTGTGGAAACATTTTGTTTGTTCTACAGATTCTTTATATTTTTTATCAGTTAAAATAATCTCAATTACTTACCACGTCACGCAAGACAAAATATTTCGCTTACAAGTTAAAAATCATTCATGATTTTTTTCTCTCTTTTTCTTTGCCTTTCGGCGTTTTATTTTGCAATGAATATTTATGACAACATTTTGTTCATTATAAAAATGTTTTTATATTTTTAACCACATAAAATAATCTCCATTTTTAACTATGTTGCGAGGGACGGAATATTATGCATCCTGTTTTAATTTTATTAGTTCTTGAATTCCTTTTCTCTTTTTTTTTATCTTTTGGTGTTTTTGTAATGTTTACTTTTGGCAACATTTTGTTCATTCTTAAGATTTTTAAGTTTATACTTTTAATATGCCGGGTAAATTCTGTATAGTATAATTGTAGAATGTAAAGTTATATTAGTTAATGTGTGGTATATTGTTCAAAATAAATGTTCTTTTTCCAAACTTCTCATATTTTCATTCAAACCATACTGTTAAAAAGTAATAAAAAGGCTATATTTGAAAGTTTTAATTCAACAAGCAAGGATTCAAGGGAGATTTATGTTTGTTAAGGAAAAATAGTGACAATATTTGTAAAAAAGAAATGGAGAGGGGCGTATGAAAAACTGATACTTTTCCGTTAGCAGGGCGCAAATGTCGCAAATTGTGAACCAAATGCGAGCCAAGTCGCCAGGCCCAAATGTCGCCAAAATTTGGCGGAATTCTACATTATTTGGTGATTTTTCACTTGCGCCCGGCTAAAATGTCGCCAATTGTGAACCAAACGCTAGCCAAGTCGCCGGGCGCAAATGTCGCCAATCGTCAACCAAATGCGAGCCAAGTCGCCAAAATTTGGCGGAATTCTACATTATTTGGCGATTTTTCGCTTGCGGCTGGCTAACGGAAAAGTACCGAAAAACTTTGGATTCCGAGCAACACCGAATTATCAGCTAGTCATGATTAAAACAAGAAAGAAAGGGGGAAAAGATTGATAAAATGAAACATTTTTAACAGGCAAAAATTATCAGAAAACAAGCTTATAATATTATTTATGCATATTAAGAACTAATTAGCTAGCACTTAATCTGACTCATATACAAAAACTAAAATTTTTCTTAAATAAAAGAGAAAACAAATAATGAATATATTATTTAAATTGTCTAAAAAGTTAAATAAGACAATCAAAATAATGATTAAAACAATAAAGAAAAAAGAAAATGAAATATTTGAATGAAATGAAATATTTTTAACATTCTTCAACAGGAGAAAGAAAATCGGAACACAAGCTTATATGCAAGAAAAATAAAACATACCTTAAATTCTCAAATCAATTAATACTTACAGTAACTGTGAATATGAATGGCTTTATGAGACATTTTGGACTTAACTTCGATGTTACCACTTCCGATACTTCATTTATATTTCCGTCACTTTTTAAGGACCATTTTGAGCTTTTTGTTTGTCTCATAAATGTTTTTGAAACACTGACAAAATTAGTGCACCTTCAAAATACAAAGAAAAATATTTTTTTAAATATTAAGATAACAATAACAAAATAAAACTTAATCTAAATAAAATTGCAATTCATGGCTAACTTTTGACACAACATAAATGAAGAGTTTATTTAAAGTAAATGAAATCTTAAAAAGTAGCAAACCATAACACATGAGAAAAAATAAGTAAACTTTAATAAAAATCATGTATATGTAGAAATCAAGAAAGATTTTAACTTTACAAAATTGTTAGTTTAAGTGATAAATAATTTTGCAGCATTTCATAATAATATAGTTACATAAATGTTAGACTAGCATATATTTTATTTTCAAAGTAAATATTTTTTTAAAAAATGAAATTTTAAGAAGTTTCTTGAGTACAGTTTCTCATATGAACAAATCTTCACGTTAATAGTGTTCAATAAGTTACCAATAAAAAAAGTAGATTTAAAAGTCATATTCTTTATATACTTTAGTCAACATTATAATGACAGTTGTAACTAACATGAAACTGCTTTTTAACACTATTACCAGCAATTTCTAATTCATTAATAAAATTGTACTTTTCAAATTTTTGTTTTAATTGATTGTAAGATTTCAATCATTATTATTGATTTAAGCAAATTATTCTAAATATTAAAACAATGAGCACAGATACAAATAGAATGTTTAAAAATGCAACTAAGTAAACGCGTTTTTTCATGCTTCCTTTATTTCTTCAGTGTGAAACTTGTCATGTAGACTACATTTAGAACAGATTATTTTGATTTCAATGATATCCGAGAGAAACAATTTCTTTTATATTACTCGAAAGGATTAATCCAGTTGTGATGTTTAAATTTTAATATCTGTGGAGTAAAAATAACTGCTGACAGTCATAAATAACAAATGCAAATCACCTTAAGTGGCACAGTTTTCGTTGCATTACATTAAATAGCATATTGATACCGAATTTATTGACACTTTTTCAGTAATGCGTTACATAAATGTTTGTAAACATCTTTGTTTCCTAATGCTTCGTTTCGTGTCTGCTCAGTGAATGAAAACTAAAATCTAATAATCCTATTGGTTCTTAAAGTTTATATCTTCAGCCAATTGCAAATAAGAATAATGTTGCTTATAATCGTTTTTTGGTTTATGTAGAACTGTAGTTATACTCATTTTCGTGCAACTCAAGCTTTTATTTTCTTAAATAACAATCAAAATATATTACTTTCATAGTAAGGATTTAAATGCTGAGAGGAGGAAAAATGACGTAATATCATTAGTTTAAACAGATGATTTTACTCTATTTATCAGACCACTAGAGGTAAAACCAGGTACTGTCGTCACCAAACAAATACTCAAGTGAATTTGAATCGATAATCGATTAACGTAAATAGTATCTAACTCGTCAGATTTTTCTGTTTGCATTTTACGATACACTATCGTAATTTGAAATTGAAAATTTATTTGAAGACAAGTTTCAATGTGAATATTTATAAAATATTGCGATCCTGTAATTATAAGTGAAGTGATTTGATTGTGAAGAGTTCGGAACTTCTACGGACCATTTTGTTTTCATTGCTTTGCGGTGAACTAATTTACAATTCAAAAATGAGTCAAGTTAATCGTCCCACATCGCATGTTGTTTCAGAAATATTTGAAGACTTTGGGACAGCTTTTACTCTCTTGGGAGAATTGGAAGTGTATTTGAACCCGGACTCTGAAACCGGGAACAAAATTCCCGAAAATGATTTGCTTGCCTTAAGAGCTGCTATAAATAAATTTGGTGAAGATATTGAAAAAATTTGTCAAAGGATAAAGGAAAGAACTCTTTTACAGATTAGGAACAGTATGAAAAGACATGCTTATGAGGAAGCTGGCTTGCCATTGAGGAAACAGCAGATAATAACTGCTCCTAAAGCAGCCATTTCCCAGGAGAAAGTGAGAAACACAAGCAGTGTACTATCCCAATCATCTGCAAAGTCTGCTGATATAACTCTAAATATGCTTAATGCTACTGAACAAGAAGTTGATGTTGAAGGCCTTGCTACTGCGGATAAATTAGATTATGGTTGTACAGATGGATCGTAAACTTTTCAAATCGGGAAGAAGCCATCATTCATTATTTAGACTGACCTCTGTATGATACTTCATTTTATATCAGTCTATGAGCATTAATCTGTGTTTATATTGTAAAACATTACGTTAGTTGCTTTAATAAATTAATCACACGTTTCAGTTTATTGTGACTTTTTTAAAAAAATTTAATTTGAAATTATTCATGTCACTTAAAAAGTAAGTCATTTTTATGATGAATTTGAAATTCATGACTATACTTATGAAAAAAATATATACCTATAACTTAAAAAATATTTTCATTCTAGAACATAAAATTTAATACAATTATATTGTTGATTGTGTTTGTTATATAATATTTTTCAGAAATCTCTTAAGTGTATTAGCATATATGTTGTAAAATCTGTACATTTTTTTTTGGAGAACCTTCAAATCCCGACATTATAAGTAATTAATTAGGGTTTCTTTGCACGTTATTTATTCAAAATTATCATTTATGTCAATCCAGTTACTTTCCTTTACCTTTATTGATTTAATTATTTTATCCTTGAAAAGTATACTTTATTTATTAATATTGTATAAGTCTCATAATGATAAATGCCAGATTATATGATAAAATTATTTCACTTAAAAGTAAAAAGTTTCTCTGTATTTACATTTCAAGTGCTGTTTGATTTGATAGTAGGTAAAATGCACACTAAAGGTATCAAGTACTGCAACTTTATGCCATGAATCATGCAGTTTTTCCTTTGATAAGCCTTGTGTTAGGTGCAGTTATTACCTGCCACAGATTATACTTACAATGTCTTTATCTTTAATTTTTATTTTTAAATATCTAAAATATATTTTTGATATGTATTATTTTATTTCTGCAGTGTTAAAAAAGCACCCCCCAGATATATTGAATATCCTTCTCTTCTAAAAGTACTATGGTTTACTTTTTAAAGGCCATTGTGAAACTAATAAAAAAGCACTACCATTAGTTGCCAATTTTAGTCAATCATTCATAATATCTAAAGGCAATTCATTTGTCATGTTATTTTCATTTTGTATTAACCTGTTACAATAGGATAAAACTTAAAATATGTTGAACTCTATTGATATGAGACCGCCCTTTCAAGCAAAAGACTATAGCCATCCTAATGTCAATCAGAAATTTCAACCCCCTTTCATTGCGTGTTATAGATTTCACACCCGCAGTGTGAAAGATGCACTCGCCCAGATGTGTTTGGAGAAAAGGGGGGGGGGTCTTAGAATTCGGACAGTGCCATCTGTCAGTGGTTTTTTGGGGGGGAAGTAAATTTCCTTTACCTTTGATAGAGCAGCTCGGGCATTCCTGTATTTTGAGGTCCCTTTATTCCAATGGCCTTAGGAATCGGAGAGTTAAAAGAATGAGGAGAGAAGAAGAACTTGCCACTTTGGACATAGTTTTCTCAGAGATCAGATTTGGGGTTTCTAATCTTTGGTGATGGATTGTTAAAGATGAAACTTTGAAAACCAAACAAAACAGACTTCTTCTGAAAAATTATGGTTCTTGCTTCATAATTTCAGGCTTTTAATGATAAATTGTATGTAACTTTATTAAATATGCCTCTGTAACTTAAAATTGGGTTAATGGTAGGAGATTTTTTTATGGTAAATGTAATTCTGTAATATTCTTTGTTAAATGTGTATTTAAAAATATGTTTAAAAAAATTATCAACCTTAATATTATTTGGCTGAATATCTACTTAGTATTCAGCAAAAGGGCCGAATAGTTGCTGAATATTCGTTACATCCCTAATTTTTAAAGATGAAACTTTGTTAATTCCCACTTCTTGGAAGGTCTATGATGATAGCTAAATGGCTAAAAACCATTGCCAGCTGATTTCAAGGTGGAACACAAAATATACCTTTGGGCTTGGAAGTGATCTGAGAAATTCCATGTGCTTAACAGGGTGTTAACCCATCAGTCAGCACAGGGGTCTTTTTGACCCTACCCTTTCTCTTTTGTTAAGAAATTTCTAAAAACTTGCCCCTGTTACTTCCTGTACCTTCATGGGGGAGCTAGAAGAAGATCAGAATAGCAGAAACTGGTAGAGCGGGGGTGGGTTTCTCACCTTTTTTTATTGGGGGGTTCGGGTCAAATTGACTCGTGCGTGTGCTAGCATTTCAGATATATTTAATGTTATGGCTATGAGAGCATATGAACGTAGAAAGAGAGGAGAAAAGAATGGAAAAAAGGACATAATTTCAACTTTATTTTTTCTTATTAAAAATCGCATTCGTGTCTTAAATACAAGTTATTTGTATGAAAAAATATTCTTATACTTTGACATAATTTTATTTTTGTACAAATAGCCAATAAAATAAGAAGTAAGTGTCAAACAATTTTGGGTCAAAATGACACAGCGCGTGTGCTAATGTTCCAAAAATGGGTGGAACAAAATTTTTTCGGTTTCAGATATAATGAGTAATAAATGTGCCGTGTAGCTGCAAAAGTGGCCATCTCCAAATAAGAAAAGTTTTGAGAAAAGTGGATTTTCTGTTGCATCTAGTCAAAATGAGATTTGAAAAATAAACTGCATGCATTCGAGGTTTCGGCAATGCATTCTAATTACCAATTCATGATGGTGAGATGTTAAGAAGGTAAAATGGACAGATAATCTTTGAAAAAACATTTTTGAAAAGTGGAGATGGTTACTTTTGTAGCTGACACAAATAGCTTATTTTTGTTGTGCTAACGAAAATACCACCATAAGCAGCAAAGCGATTATTTCCCACTCCTGAGAAAAAGACCCTAACACATCGTTTTGTGGCAGCCATGAAAATGCACCCAGAGAAAGGAAGAAGACGGTGCGAAGGTCACGCGTGTGGCCAGTCCTGCTCTTCAGCATTTAGTCTATAATTCGTATGCGGTTGACCTTCAAGTAGCAGTTGCAGGAAAACGCACATATAGCCATAGAGTTATACTTAGTAACAATTGCTGTTAAGATAATAGAAAAGCAGATTTTATTGGATTAGTCAAAATATATTCTTTTGATTGAAGCTCAAGTTTGCTATGCTCTTTTTGCTTTTATAATATTTTATTGAAACATAATATTGTGTATTTATCTTTTGCTTGATAATACTTAGTTGCTACTTGCTTCGTTTGCCATGGCAGAAATGTTTGTCAATTAACCCTCCAGTTTTATATACGGCGAGTTACACAGGTTGGCAGGAATTGACGAACAGAGCAGTATTTCAACCTAAGGACATTTATGGGTTGCCCTAAAAAAATATGCACAGACTTTGAATCAAAATTACTTGAACATCTGAAAAGTTTTTACTAAGACAATTTTTTACATTAAAATTCTAGTTTTTGATAAATAAAAAGTATTGTTTTATCTCAAAGGTTTGATCAGGCCTCATAATTACTACTGTCTATTGCCATTGTTCACCTGTCGTAGGATGGTGGAATGTGAATGTATCAAGTGTCAAATGTGCCTCTAGCCTCTGGGTGTATTAGACCTTTCTTTGAGATTATCATGACTGATGAAGGTTACTTAAATCCATTAACCTATACATTTCAAACATGCTTGAGAATGAATGGTACTTCCAGCAGGGTAGGGCACTTTGATGGGAGGGTCTATCTTGATGGAATTCTGGTGAACGGATGATTAGGGCTAAGAGGCAGTTTTTAACCCCTTAACTGCTGACGAAATCCTGCACAATTCGCTCCCCAATGCCACTTGATCCTACATGGTACAACTTTTTTGTTCCCCTTACCGCTGCATCTCTCTCCCATATTCGAGAAATGGGCATATCCCAGGCAAATGGTTCTGAAAAACTTTTCCCCCCCTTCGATACCCCTTGATTAATCCTTTTTTAGTACCCCATACTTTCATATCCCTCCCCTTCCAATCATCCCCAGCACAAAGCATCATATTCCGACGTTTCTAATCGTGAAGATGACGGAAAATAGTCATCTAAATCACTGTCAGACATTTTCGTAAAAATATCTTCTGTTTCGCACAATAAACGAAAACGGAAGCAAAAGAAGAATAAAAAAAGCACGACCTACTCAAACAGAAGCAAAAACTGCACAGCTATGACTTTCACTGTTTCGAAACATCCCCTTTACCAATACCCTACCCCTCTTCTCTGAAATAAGAAAATCCATTTCAAACATTGTCAAGGTCATTTTATGGCATTCCAAGGCTGTGGGAGCAGTTTTCTTTATAGCAGCGCAATGCAAAGGATCGTACTTCGGAAAGGCGTATATATACGCCCGCGGCAGTTAATGCATCGGTTGAGTGAGGCGTATATATATGCCGGCGGCAGTTAAGGGGTTAACTCCTCTCACACTTACTGGATCTCACTCCAGTTGTATGAAACATAGTAGTGTTTATATATCAAGGCCAGTTACATTAAACAAATTGAGAAAGTATTCTTTGAAAGAGAATATGCCTTTGCAATTCTCGTGGTTGGTTTCACACCAGTACTAGAATAATTACAATCAACTCCTCAAATACTTCCAATAACTAATAAAATTCAGTTATAAAACTAAGATTCCTGTTATAATTATTCAAAATGTGTGCACATTCATTAGGGATTATTTATTAGTATATTTTTAGCAGAAAAAAAGTTGGAAGCTTTTTAAGATCAATGTTTGTATACTATTTGCTTAATTTCAACTTTATTTTAATTTATAATACATAGATTAGAGTACAATAATTATACTTACACAGATTGTGTTTTGTGTAAATTTTTATAACCTGTTTGAATGATGAGTATTGAAAAGTATAAATTCAACTTACAACCTATCAGTCAGAATGGAACTTGGTCAAAAGCTGAGGAGACCCTATATTTGTTTACGATTAATGGCATGCAAGGAAAAATGTATGTCAGTTGTAAAATGAAACTAATGGGTTACAAAAAGTAAAAGCATAATACTTATTGTTATAAATTGAGCAAGCACTGCATTATTTTCATCTGCAAAACATAAAGAAAATCATATTCTGTATGTTTGTATTCAAAAGAAACGTATTTGTTGGTGTCAACTCTCATTATAAATTTCATATATACAATAATTTTATTCAAGAGAAGATGTATCGCTCCTTAAATAAACACTGGCAGTTCCTTTGACAACGATCACTACTATGTGAACATCACTACGGATTTGTTCATGAGACTAATAGATTATATTTGATTCTAATTTGTTCATGCATTTATATTGATTCACATATGTTTGAGAAAGTGTAAGGTATGCAAAACATTTAATTTAATTATTGAAATATATCATTCTTAACTTTTTAGTACTTTTGGGTACATTTCTAGCTTTCCTTCTTATCAAAGTGCATATATGTGTTTTAAAATGATGTAATAACACTACATTGTGTAAACTTGATGGGATTAGGTAAATGTGTGTGTCTCTATTTTCATGCTATACAGGACAGCCCGTTGAACTCAGAGCGATTATGTTTGCCACAGATATATTTTGGAGGCTAGAAATGTAGGCTTCTTAGAAATTTTTAATTAATTAGAAAATAATCAAAATGTTGTTTTTCTGCTATAACTTCTGAAAATACTGATGCACAAAAAATTATTTTTACATCATTTAAAAATTCAGAAAATTACCTTTTCAATTATATCAATTTTGTTTCCATGCAGGTTTTTAACAATTTTTTAAAAAAATATTTTTGTATATAGTTTGCAACAATACTTTTCATTGTTGTAATAAAATTCAAATTTATATAATTTCACTAAAATTTTAATCATACACTTTTTACATTATTAAAGTTGGGGTAATAGAAAAAATTATTTACTATTAAGTCATAAGCGGCTTTTACATTCAATTTGTTGTGTTATACATACACAGTAAGTAATGTAAATGTTTTTCAAACACAGGATTTTGAAATTAAAAACAATTTTGTGTTATTTTTCTTAACACTTTGAAATGCAAGCCTGAGCTAGGCTCGGCATTGTAAATGATTCCTTTCTTTGAAAAACCTAATTTCAGGATGTACAATTCCTATATTCATTACATTCACCAGGATATAACAATTCCTAGATTTCCTTTAGTCATTACATTCATGCCAAGCATTACGTAAAATATACCCAAAAACTCTGGGACTCATGGCCATCATTTGTATGAAGAATAGTAATAAAATAAATACTTTTATTAAATAGGGTTTTTTTTTTCCCTTGAGTTTCATTTCTGGGGGCTATTTTTTTCCCCCAAAAAACGCAGTGATAAATTTTTTATACTGTTTTCCCATTTCTCAACACTGTACATATATATATATATATATACTAGTTTGATGCATAAAAGTATATAACAGCTTTGTTCGATTTTCTGTCTCAATTTTAGTGTGTTGATTTTTTTTTATTAACTCTGAAAACAAAACCCCTCTATAGTTAGTAAATTATGAAAAATATTTGCCTTGTGTTCTCATAATTCTGATGTTGAATTATTCTGCTGATTTCAATCCAACAATATTTGCAGCGATTGGGAGTTATAAGCGGGGGCAAAAAAATTGCAGGCAACTAACGTGTCTATTCTGGTACCTAAGGTTGGGTTGGGAGAAAAGTGACGTCTCCCAACTCAACCGGCGGTACCAGAATAGACCCGTAAAAGTACTGGGGAATATGGGAGTAGACAACAAACTTAGCTGGCTTTCCAGTGCATTATTGCCTATTTATAATTCATAGTTTTAAGCAGCTAAGATGAAATAAAAATTTGATTTTTCCCTAAACAAGAATTTCAAATTGCAGCGCTTATTTGCAAAATCTCATCCATTACCCTTCTTTTTTTGTTATCAATTATTTTTCTCTATCAGTTTATCAAGCAATGTATGAAAAAAATGTATTCAAACTGAAAAAAAAAAATTAACTGTGTTTTCTTAGCTTAGTTTTACGTATCGCTGGAGAAAGCGATAGCGGTAATTGAAGCAGCCATTCTGTAAGAAGACTTGCATTTTAGAAAGATACCAAAAGCTACCAAATTAAAAACTTCAAATTTGATGCTTTGAAAGTTTCCTGAAGCTATATAAAAAAAATAATAATATCGAAGACATACATAGTCTTTCAAATAGGGTGTTGAAAATTGGAATGCCAGAAATTCGGTTGTTCTTTAATAAGCAAATCAGAAAGTTCCTTCATTAATGACCGTGCCAGAACAGATTTCCGAGGTAACGGAAGTGGATCCTTGGCACGGAAGTTGTGTGTACCGAAAATGAACAAAATAGAAAACTCGTCCATAAAAATTTACGAGAAATGCGTCTTAAATTAAATATATGTGGAAAAATAAATTACTAATCATTACCCTAAATATTTTTTCCCTCCAAATGGAAATCGGCCCTTCATTTTTCTCTCTTTTTTTTTAAATCTCAGGAGTGGTGACAACGAAACTTGGCGGGAGAAGGTAATTCATAAGCAAAACAAAAACAAATCGTGTGACGGAGGGAGTTGTGAACAGTGTCGAGTACCTGAGAATTCTCCGTAATTGTCACGTAAAGAAAGTAAGTTCTGTGATATATTTTTACTTTAAAATGTTGGCGTGTATATATTTTTGCATTAAGTTTTGGATAAATACTTTTCGTAAATATAATGTGTTTTAGAAATGAAAAATCTATCATTGTGAGTGAAAGACTTGCGAGTCTTACTTTTTAAAACTTCAGAGGCTTTGTTTACTACTTGGCGATCATCCAGACGTTTCCTAATATCCCTGATAATAGGATGAAAAATTCGAGTTAAGATAGTCTTAACTTCATTCAAAATTATTTCCATTGTCAAATAAGATTAAAATATGTGTGTTTTCTTCAAACAAGTAAGAGTTGCTTTTAGAATTGCAGTTTGAAGAATAGTAGGCAAAATAAGATTTGTACAGCACCTACACTTCTGATAAAAGAGTTTAATTAGAAAGACTTTATTGCTAAGTGATTACTCTAGAAATGCAACCAAAATGTTTATTACGGGAAAATATTGGTAAATGATCATTGACATGGTCTTCTCGAATTTATCTATGATGAATCCAGCCTGGTATCATAATTTGTGTAGGAAATGAATTTGTTTGCCAGATTTGCTTACAAGTAAAACATTTACTGTTTATTTTGCTTTTTTTGTAATCTAAAGAGAAATGCATTAAATTATGCATAAGCAATCTGTTAACAGAAACCAGGCACTTCCTAAAACTTCTTAATTGTTATACCTAGTGTTTGCATCCTAATGCTGTTGCCGGGCCACTTATGGAAATTCTTTTAATCTCATAACTCTCAAAGTGTTTTTTTTTTTTTTCAGTCGGCTAACAGGTGTGCTTTTGGCATATTGACAACAATACCGAGTATTTATATATGCGTGTGCAATTTTTATTGGATGTTTTATACTTGGGAGTTTTTATTTATACAAATTGCCTGGGAATTTTGAGATATTGGGGACTTTGGGCACTGTGTCTGTACGGCTCTTCCTTCCTAAGCCCCGGGTTCACACCTCCGAATACTTGGTTTTACTTTCTGGATTTATTTGTTTAAAAATTTTTTAGAGTTGTTGAAACATTGGTTTTCTTGTAAATAAGGGTATTAACTGAGAGGCATATATTTTTAAATTATAAAATTTTGAAATTGTGTGAAGGAAGGATGAGGGTATGTCACCTGCATATGCTCCAGAAACAAAGTTCTTAGCCTGTGCCGGATTAAACGGTTAAACTCGATTATCTCAATTTTTTTTTTTTTTTTTAGAATCTGCCAGTGGCAGAAAGAAAGGCCAAGATAGCCTTAATTTTAGATTGGTCTGTAGATGAAAGAACACAAATCCAATTAAAAGACAGAGGGATATAAAATTGTGTGATCTTGAATTTTTCTTGGTGTGTTTATTGTTATTTAGTGTTTTCTTTTCTCCTTGTGTGAAAGGAATTTTAATGATGTATTTTATTGTGTTGCTTTGTTTGCCAACATCGTTAGAAAGGGAAAAAATGTTCTGTAATTATATTGTGTAATTAATTTCCACCCTTGTTGATGGGTATAGTTTGTACATATTTGGGGAACGTCCTTGTCTTGCTGTCATTGATTATCTATTTTCTCCACTGGTCCGTATTGGGCCTTACACCCTTTTGGGTAGGCTGGGCCAGTGAGGGTGTCAATAAAACAATACTGAGGTTTATTTGGAAATATTTGATGTTCTATTTTTATAGTATTAAATCATTAAATTACTTGAGAGAGGGAAATTATAAATTGAACTATTTATAATAATGAATGATGCATATTGTTTGTTTTATGAACTTTATAGCAAGAATTGTATGATTAGAAATGTTTCAATGTGTTAACCAAGAGGGAAAAAAATTAGGAAGACCAATTTCTGTTGATAATTAATTAATGTAATTCATAAAATTTGTGCTATACAGCCCTGGATATTTCTGTTTGAGGGAAACAAAAAAAAAAAACTGCTTTTACATAACTAAAAAATTCAATAAATTAAATGCATGAAAGGCAGGCTATCTGAGCTTGTATTCAAAATTAAATATTTTTTGTCTGCTATTAATATATGTACAGAAATTAATGCATTTCAGATAAAATTTGAAACTTAATGAATTGGACACATGCTGAATAGAGTGATGTAATATTCCTAGAAATGCCGCATTTCAAATTGCATTTGGAAATTGTTCACATATTTCTTCCTTATTTGTTACTTGCTATTTTTTCCGTTTTTGTTCTGATGTGAAATTTAAAATTAAACTATCAGAAGACAAATTTTACTGATATTTATAAAATTAGTAATAAATTTAAAATTTACCTTACTTTTGTTAAATAGTCCTGATCCATAACCAAAATATATGTGCTGATTGGGTCAGTAATTATGGTTTTTCTATCTGATTTTATAATATTCCAGTGCTTAGAAAATACATACATGAAATTTATCTAAGGAAAATTTAGATATATATAAAACTCCATATGGCTTCTATCAAGGAGCCTAGCAAGAGAGTCTCGGCTTCATAAGGTTCCCACGGTCCTTGAAAATCCTTGAATTTTATTCGTCTTACTCAGGGCCCTGGAAATGTGCTTGGTTTTTTGTTGGGTCCTTGAAAAATAAGCAAATTGACAATCCAATATTTTTTGGGACAGAGGAGAAAATCAGTTTGTTACTTGGCTTTGCTTTGAGAATTCCACCACCAGTAAAAGAGTGTTTGTATGAGAATATCATCAATCTTTTCTGTCTTTGTATATTCAAAGACAGCTTAATTTGACAATAGAGTAAAAATTATAGAGGGTATTTCTCTGTCAAGTAAAATAGTCCTGCGATTATCCTAATGTATTTTAAAAGTAACTGATATATTCGAACAGAATTTTGTTTTAAATACCAATAACCGATTTTCTCTGCAATGAAATCTGTTTTCAAAATGTATGTTATTTAATTTCATAGAGCAAGGGAAGTCTGTGTTCGTGTGAACACAACAACTTAAATAGTTAAATGGAAAAAATTTAGTACAGAGGTTTATCATTAGAATTTTAGATCCATATTAAATTTTTTATTTCAAAAATGAAAATGCAAATGATTCATTTGACTTAAATTTGTCATTTGCATTTTTATGTCTAAAATATATAATTTTAGGCTCCTTGAATTTTCTTAAAAAGGTCCTTGAATTTTTTTCTTCAATAAGAGTGGGAACTCTGGCTTCAGGATTGAAGGATCACAGGTTTGAGACCTGCTACCAATAAAGATCTGCTTTGTGTGGAGGTTTGGTGCATATTAAATCTGTGAGAACAAACTTCTTTCCACTGATGTGGTGTGAAAGTTTTAATAATTAGACATGTTGGTTGAGGTGTCATCCTTACTATCTAACCAAAGTTCTGAGTTTTGAAATGCTAGGTAGTCCTAGTGCAGCCTCAAAATCCAACAATATTCTAAGAAATTAATTCAAATCAAGCTACTATCATGAACTACTAATATGAGTCAAATTCTAATGTTTATAAAGATCTCATATGCCTGCTGTTATTCCATGAATAAGTTGATAAATAACTGTTTATCTCTACAGTTGTAAGCGTAAAATGTGTGGCAATTTCTATATATTGTTAACTAATCCTTCAATAAAATAACTTCACTGTCGATTAATTAGCTTTATTAATTATGCATTTATTTTGCATATCATATTTTTGTTAGGTAGTATTTTTTTTACAGCAAGAACAATCATTTATCATTTTTATAATTAATTCAGAATTTATATTATTCATACATATTGTTTTATTTCTGATAAGCGACATTTATATATACATTTAAGATATAGAAGTGTGTTCACATTTATATATAAAAATTAAATGAATTTTCTGTATAATTTCTTGATAATTGTAATATATTATTGAATTTATTTTTCTTTTAGAAATATGGTAGATAATGTAGCTCAAAGGGTGTTTCTGGTTCCTGGTAATTGTTTAATTTGATACTTTATTTCATTTTCATTTCATTAAAAAATTCTCTCATTGTTATAAACGTAATTTGTCTTTTATATTTAGAACATGAAGTGGAAAAGAATTTTTCTGTCATTCGCTTGAAACATCCTAAATCAGGTAAGAATTTTATTATTTTTTTTTGTAACCTAACTTTTGTTACTTTTTGCAGATTAAATGTTATTTATTCTTGTGAATGGAAAATAGTGTACCTTAGCTAAATTCTTTGAAATCTAAAATTGTTTCAATTATTGAATATTCACAAAGGTTAAATAACATTAATAATAACATAAATGGTGTTTTTAATATTGTTAAATAATTTTTTGTAGGTTCTGCAGTTTTGTGTGCGTTAGATTCATCAAATAAATTATATGAAATTGTTCATTTCATGGATGAATTTTCATCGTGGTTTGCTGGAAATACTGTCATTCAAGGTAAAATTATTACAATATATGTGAAATTAATAAATCCACAGACATGCTTCATTAATTTGATTTTTTATGTAATTTTGATTGTTGATATTTTACAATTTTTATTTACTCCTGTTTATTTCCCTTTTCATTCATTTTAAAATTTACTATGTGCAAAATTAAAACTCAAAAGCTTTTAGCCTATGCAATAATTACTATAACAGTTCACAGCAAGATTTATTATTCAGCTATATATGTCACCTAAAAGAATGTTAATATTTCATCAGAAATCCATCAGGAAAAAGGAAAAACTGTGTTGCAAATGAGAAACACTTTCTATATCTCATACTGTAAGGCTATTCAATTATCAATGCATTTCTGGAGTGTGTTAATTAGATATATACAAATGAGTGGTTTGAAAATGATATCCCCTCATCACAAATGGCCAAATCATGTTGCCCCTGAAAGCCATAATCTATTTGGCATATGAGCAAAACTAACTTGTTGATGTTTGAGTCGTTGAACTATGACAAATTTGTTGTTTTTATATAACTGAATTTTTATTTGCCAAACTTACCTTCAAATTTGATGATTTGTAATGCACATTTTTTTTTAGTGGAATTAAGTGTGCATTGGGATGCCCTGGCAAGTCTCAACTCACTCATAGGGCTTACCACAAGATATATAATATTCATAATTTTATTTATATTGTTAACTCAATTTCATAAGTAGGCGGCGGTGGCCTAATGGTAGAGTCTCAGCTTTGGGCCAGAGGGTTCCAGGTTCGAAACCTGATTCCATTGAATATCTGTCATGTGTTGGGCCTGTGGCACAATAAATCATACATGGAGGGGAGCAATTGTCCTCCCGTTGGTGTGGTGTGGAAGTTTTGAGAGGGGGTGACAGCTCAGGTGTTGTCCTCGTCGTCTGACCAAGGTTCAAAGTTACGAAGTCTGTCCCAAAATAGCCCTTGTGTTGCTTCAAAACAGGACATTAATATAAGTAAACTAATCTCAATTTCATAGACCATGGCGTTTTTGCTGAACGCTTATTACTGGATTGAGAAATATGCTTTCAAAATGATAATATTAATAATTTTGCCTGGATTCAAGATCCATTTGATACCACTGTTTCATATGCGTTTTCTGCTGCAGATGAAGAGAATCTGACTGAATTGTCTTGTGCAGGGATGAGATTCTTTCGCTTTTTCGCGAATTTCCGCTTTTTTGTTACTTTGGAGAAATTTCGCTTTTTTTTTCTCTCAAAATTCCAGGTTTTTTTTTTTGTTTTTTTTCCCCCCCCCCCTCTTTCGGATTTCCGTTTTTCTTTTGTTTTTCCTTTCTTTCTTTCTTTTTTTTTTCCTTTCTTTCTTTTTTTTCTTTTTTCCCTCCGCAAAAATTTTCCCTTTCTTCTGAAAATTTTGCTTTTACAGAAAGAAAAGAAACCTTTCTATCTTCCGTTTTTGAAAGAAAATTCTGGGAAAATATGCTTGATCACTCTGCTTAACTCCACCGGCTAGGAAACTAGCTGTTTCACCTTCTACTGAAGAATCAACATTATATCAGCAAGCTCTACAAGGATGAGCATTCCAACACATTCTGTGCCATTCAAAGTATTAATTACCACCTTTTTGCAGAAAACAAAACCTCTGTGGCATATTTTGCAAAAAAAAATTTTTTTTTGCATGAACATGTCGAAAAAAAAATTAGTTGAAAACTTACGGTCATCTTGAGGGCGTACCAAGATGAAGAAATAAATAAATTAAAAAAATGGAACAAAAACAAATAAACTGCATAAAAAAAAGGGAAAAGCTCTTGTCAAAAGAGGTAGCTAAAAAGCTGCGTTCAAATGCAGCAAAAAAGAAGAGAATTAGACATTAAAAAAATCTTCTCAAAATAAAAAATAAAACCGATGATTTACCTAGACATTCTAGAGATAATGTAGTCCCGACAACTATGCCAGTAATAAACAAAGAGATTCTAATGAAGACTGTGCAAAAACTTTTGCCTCTACTGAAAATAAACTTGCAGAGGATACAAACACATTCTTTATTGAATAAAAATCTGTCAAAGATGGGAGCCCTCCAAATCAAGGGGTGAAGCGTGTTAGTGGAGATCTGTTACCAACAAAAGCCACACAAATAAAAAAACAAAAGAAAACCACTTCTTTAACAATTAAGGAAATGTTTCAAATAACAATAATGCTAAATGAATCTGTCATTGCAACTGACCCATCTCACTTTATAAGGTGCAAAATCATTATGCTGTTACTTTTGCAAAAATGTATAAAAATAAAACAGAATTCAGTATATGATATATTATTATAATTTGTAAAGAGCTAATACACTTTACACAATTGCATGAAGCAAAATAAATTATTTGTCCTTATTTTTTTATTTATTTTTTGAGCTAACTTTTATCAAAAGGCTGTTAAATATAATTCTTCTCAGACTTCTGTTGGGTGAATGTTCCATCTCAGTGATGTACAGGTGGTAAATGTTTTAATGTCTAATTTTGTATTTTCTGATGCCCCTGATGATGTGTTAAACTTGTTTGTTAATTTTTAATGTAAATGATTTAATAATAATTTAACATTCTTATTTATACATACTGAATTATAAATAATTAATTATTATAGTGTAATATTTTCATCATGTTGCATGCTCTAATGTTTTATTTCTTAAAACATCTTTCATGTATAAATTATGGTACAAATTTTTTGCTTGCGTATGATTTCAGTCTTTTTGCTTTTTTGCCAATCTCATCCCTGCTTGTGACAGTTCAGTGAAACAAAATTTAGCAGCATGGAATTAACTGAGTCTTAGTTGTCAGTAAAAGATGAATATCCATGTCATAAAAGGTATCCGAGTCCAGTTTAATTCCACGATTTGAGAAAATATGTAGTGATAAACAGGCTCATCGATTCTACTGAATCCAATTAATCCACGATTTATTACACTTGTTAAACAAATGTTTATAAAACCTAAATGTGTTTTATTTATTTTTATCTAAGCTATACAAAAACTATTGACTATTTTGCAAAAAGTTTTTCTTTTGAGTTTTACATAGGGCACTTTAGAAAAAAAATCTAGATACATCTAAAGTGCTGACAATTTAAAGAGCTGGCATATATTATATATGTAAAAACAGAGAACAAGATATGTTCTTTATTTTTACATTATGTATAACACATTTTTAAATGAGTATTTTGGTCTGTAAAAGTTACAAACTTTTTCAATGAGATATGCCATTATTTGTAAGTGTGTATAACACGAGATAGCATTTAGCTATTCTACTTTTCTGCTTTGAAAAATAGGAGTCTCATTTACACAGTATCATCACAACTTTTTGAGAATTACTAATAGCCCAGGAAATCACATTCATTGATTGAAAGATTGTTTTAATTTTAGATGGACGCATTTTTATCCTGACTGTTGTGGATCCATTATTTTTTATTTTGCCTTATGTAAATCAAGTAAGTTATTGTTATAACTATAAGCATGGACTGATAACACTGTACAACATGAAAAATGCCCTTTAGATGAAAATATGTGTTTCTTGTATATTTTTGGCTGAAAATAACGAATCTGTAATTATTTTTTGTTTACCATGCACCATTTTTCCAAAAAGCCACATCTGTAAAAAGTGGCCTCCAAGAAAAAAATTCATTCTTGGCACCAAAAACATATCACATGAACCACTTGTGAATCCGCAATGTGTCTTTCTTCCACCATTGCACATTAAACTTGGTTTGATGGAAATATTTGTAAAAGCTCTGGACAGAGAAGGAGTGGCTTTCTTGCATCTCAGGAACAAAGTCGAACATTTAAGTGATGCAAAGGTAAAAGAAGGGATGTTTATTGGCCCACAAATTAAAGCAGTCTTTCGTGATGAAGAGTTTGAAAAAAAAACTGTCAGAAGCAGAAAAAACAGCCTGTCTGGCATTCAAATCAATGTGCACACATTTCCTTGGAAATAAGAAAGCTGAAAACTGTGTAGATCTTGTTGGTGACATGGTGAAATGCTTTCGTGTTATAGGTTGTAATATGTCATTAAAACTACACGTTTTGGACTTGCATCTGAACTTCTTTCCTCAAAACCTTGGCGTAATTAGTGATGAGTATGGGGAAAGATTTCACCAGGACATCTCTATGTTTGAAAAGCGTTTCAGTGGACGATGGAATCGAAGTATGATAGCTGAATATTGCTGGTCTGTTATCAGGGACACACAATCAGATGCCTACAAGAGGAAACAGCCCCCCAAAAAAATTCATTTTAGTATTTGTGTTTTCTATAATCAAGGCTCTGTTATATTTTTATGTAACCAATTTGTATAAATATAAGAAGTATGTCTCCTACAAAAACGGTACATGATGGACCATTTTGGTTTTGATATATGAATCAAGCACCTTTTGTTTATACAGAATCACATAGTTTCATATAAAGGACAGAAAAAAGGTTCAAATTTGTTGTACAGTGTAATTTTATACCTTATTAAATTTTACCAAGCTATCCACATAATTTGAAATTGATCATTCATTTCTTGCTGTATTTTTGGTTTGAAAATACGATTAGAGGTACATTGAAATGTTTGAACTTGGAAAAATATCATTATTAAATACAAATTATAGAGATTTAAGTAATATCTTTTAAACAAGAAAAAACCATTAATTATGAACATCTATTTGCAACTATTCAGAAACAGAAAGCTAAATGACACAAGATGTTTATGAAATATCTGGACCAAATCTACAGAAAATGAAATTACTACTTATTTTAAATACAACAATCTTCATTTTGCATGAATAGATTATATTGCTAATCCATTCAAACTTACCTGTAATCTGTGATACGGTGTTTTAAATATTATCAAAGAGCTTAGATATTTCATATTGATTTCTCTCTTTCATGGTTTTTAATAAACAAAAATATTTTCACCCATTCTCTCTGTCATTAACAAAAACTGAATTTCTATTTAGCATTCATTTTGAAATAGCCATATTTTAAAACTTTTATGTCTTACAAAATTAGAGCAAAAGAAAATGAATGACATTAAAAAAATTTTTATGAAATGTGCATGTTCCAAGAATGAAACTGACCAAGTGCATTATTTTATTAAAGCGTTATATTACTGTCTGTCATTTTAAACTTTACTTCATTGATAATTTGAAAGTATTTAATGGAGTTTTTCTATGATATGAAATAAGATAAGGAAAATAAAGATATAATAGGGGAAATATCTTGAATAAGGATATAATAGGGGAAATAATCTTCAGGCATATCTCATGATTGATTTTTTTAAATAACTTTCATTGTTTCATACATAATAATTCTTCATTCTTTAACTTATAAAGTTCAGAATTTCAATTTCCACTGTGTTGTATGAAATCGCAATAAAATTTATAAAAAAAAACTGGGAATTAACATAATCTTAAAATTATGATTTATTCATTTAAAACTAACTTAAACAAAAACTTAATTTTTGCAAAAATCACAAATTTTAAATTAATTTTTTGTAAGAATTACAACAAAAAAATATTTGTTAGAAGTTTTGGAAGTTAATTTTATTTCTGAATTTTATTTTAAACTTTTATTTCTGAAGTTAATGTATTCATTTTCCCCTTTTTTTTTTTAATTATATTATTTTGTGTGGAAATAACTTTTTTTTTTTAAGGATGGCAAATTTTGTCCCTTGGAGGATCTTCTTGTAGATGCAGACTTTCCAGATGTGCACTTCTTATCTAAATGCTGTAGTTCAGACGAGCTTTCAAATATATTTGATTCCAAAGGTATTTAAGCCTATTTTGCACTTGAAAATAGTTTTCATGTGATAATTAAACACGTGATTTATGATTATACATGCATGCCAACTGCTACGGGTTCTCCGTAGTTACTATGGATTTCATCGAAAACTTCCGATAACTACGGATAAGATTAAAATTTCTACAGAAACAAGATTTTCCCCCCTTGCGCACAGTCATTTTAGTTGCATTCCTTGATGACATGATGATGCAGATTTTTTTTCTTCAATTTTTCATGTTTTTGAAAAATGTCATATAATTATTTCTAAAAGAATCTTCTAGAAATATATGATGATATATACAAATATTGTAAATTCAAAATTTTGACACAAATCTGTTTTTGTATTGTGTGCTGGCTTCTGCCACCCTCCTAGACCTTGTGCTACGTGTAGGCACATTTTTAATGTTGGCATGTATGATTATGACTTAGGAAAGGGCAAAACATGCTATATACAAAACATGCATTTTCAAAAATCTAAACACAAATCCTGGCATTTTTTCTGTATGTAAAATGATATTTGTCCATTCTATTCATACAGAACAGTTATTTTTAGATTGGACAGTACTTTAAGAATCATCTGATATAATCGTTTCTTTATCTGTTTATAAAGACGTGTAAATTTTAAATCCGTTTTTCAAATTCAAGAATCTAACATTATTTGAAAATTATGTATATACAGGGTGTCCACTTTAAAAGTGGCCCAACGGATATTTTCTGAACCAATAGAGAGGAAGGCATATGCTTCCGATTTGAAAAATGTTTAACAAATGTAAAGACTTATAATTTATGCATATTGAGCACATAAATCAACTGCTGAAAAATTCACAAAATCTAAATTTTTATTCAGTCCCTTCATCCAATTAGTTATATTTAGTAAAATATTTTTGGCCCACTAAACACTCAAGCAAAAAAGTTCCACTTTAACTAGCTTTGAATATCACTGTTTTAGATGATTTCAGACAATTTCAATGGCCGCTTGAGGAAGATCCTCCAATCAAAGTCAGCTCTTGCTTGACATGGTCACTGATTGGTTTAAAATTATGAAATTCGAAGCTCCATAACTCAGTCAATTTAGTTGTAAAAAAGTGGAACTTTTTTTTTAAATGCCAGTGTGTCAAGAATATTTTACTAAATATGACTAATAAGACCAGGAAAAATTTAGACTTCATAATTTTTTTTAGCATTGTGTTTATCGACTTAAATAACATAAAGTATTCTTTATGTCCTTTAAAGCATTTTTAACTGGAAGCATATGCCTATATCTCTAACAGTTTCAAAATTAGCTATTGGGTCATATTTAGATTAGACACCCTATATATATTCTTTTGTTTTCATACCTATAAAGTTAAGTTTAGTACATATAAAGTTAGTTAATGTGTGTAAAGGTTTTTAATTTTTTAAAATCAATTTTTCCAATTCAAGAATTGAAACTTTTTTTTTTTTTTGAAGGATTAAAAATTGTGTTCACAAACATAGTCCTTTGTTTCCATGAGTATGATTTCTTAGTTTGTATTTTAAAATGTACAATTGATTAATATTTTCTTTTTTTAAAAAAATGGTATTTATATCATTTCAGAAGCTGCAGGTTATAAAGTTTTATGTCATAACAACACAAAAAGTTTGCATTGGTTACAGAAAAAAGTCGAATATTTGTCTTCTTCTTTAAAATCAAAGCAGATAAGCATAAATGATGGTTCTAAAGCATCATGCTTGCAGACAAATGATGACAAAGAGAATCCTGGTTAGTATACCCCCTTCCTTTCTGGTTAAGTAATTTCATTGATTTCTGGTTAAGTAATTTCATTGATTTCTGGTTAAGTAATTTCATTGATTTCTGTTAAGTAATTTCATTAAGTCCTATGTTTTATTCTGCATTTGCACCATATCTCAAAGCTAAAATTTGTCTTTTGTCAATAACCTTATGGTTATAGTTGCAGGGGAATGGAATGGTGTTATATCAAGCTTATAAAAAGCTAAACTATTTTATGCATAAATAGTTTAGTTAATGTTTTACAAAAATATCATATAAACGATGTAAACTTTGCTATACAGATGTGCTTGTAATGTGAAAAGAAACTAACTAAGATTAAACTGGAATTAAAAATATGGAGGTAGTTTAGAGTGTTTTTGTAAATTTTAATTTGCAAATATTCATATCATATACCTTGAAGTTAAAAACATTTCATATTTGAGATCAAATTAATTTGATTTTAATGATTTTTGATACAGATTCTCTTGTATCATTTGTGTTTATTTCATTCCAAATATATTTTTCAATGTTCTTTCTAGAAATTCTACAGAGCTATGCATACCATTTAGTATCAGATTATCTCTCAGAAGAGTGTTCCAAAGAGTTATGTAAATCCTTAGGGTATGAAATTTATATGTATATATTTGTTAAATTTGGCATTTTTTTGTTATTTTCTAGTTATTGCCTTTTTCTAGTTAAATCCAACTTTAAATTTCCATATTTTTCCAAGAAAGCATCGTCAAGAGCCTTAAAATGTCATAAAATCATTGTCAAGGCCCATTAATCCTATGATGTTTGGTGTAGTTTCTTGCAGTTAATATAAGTAAAAGTGTAACAATTTGACACGTCATATTTTTCAAACATAAATCATATTTTTAAGCAGTTTTGGTATTCTAATAAAGAAATATAAACTAATTTACTAGCAATCCATCAATATCAATTTTATTAAATCAAATTGATACCAAGTACTGTTCATTTTGTAGAAATTAAAATTTTTTAGCCACACTAAAGTCCATGAAATGCACTCAATTAATTTAATTTTTGCATTAATTTCCTTAGAAAAGTTCATTATTTTTCTTCCCTTAATATCATTATCAACATTTATATGCATTAATACAGAAAATATTGTTTTTATTGACAATGCTCCATACAGACAAACATTTTGGGTTTAAATGATTTATTACTCAAAGCATCATTCTGTTTTATGTGTCATTATTTCTATGTAAGAATTTAAAATTATGTTAAATGAACCTCAATACTTTCATCACCATGATTGTAACATTTCAATATTATATTTGTAAGGTTGAAGGTTAATGAATTTTATTTACTTTTGACAAATTTTTTGGTAAACTGAAGTTCTATAAATAAACTGGGTATTTATAGAACAGAGGATGAAGATTCTGTAATGCTGAAGGTTTATAAATCTTATTTACCTATTGCTTTGACAAATTTTGTGATAAACAAGTGCTATAAATAAACTGTTTTTACTTGGTAATTCTATACAACTCCTATAGATTTTGTTTCCAATATTAACTTAACATTGTGTTTTGATTTTTATGTAAATCCAACTTAATAAATACATCATTAATGATTCATTTCAATTTACTAATTTGAATTATTTGTACTAATTATTAGCAATGAGAATATCATGAGTTTATGTTAATATTCCCATAATAAACTTTAAAAAACATGCTGATGTTAATATTATTGTGTTGAATTAAAATATTTCCTTTTCTTGCATGTAGATTACAAATAAAAGAAGATAAACCAAAATCTGAAAGTGACGCTCAAGGAGCCTCAAAAGTAATTTACTCTTTCAATTATACTAAAGCTTGTCAAAACATTTGGTCGACATAAGTTGAGTGAATACACTGGAATAAAACAAATAGTAATAGAATAAACAAATAATAATAATAGTTGAATGAATAAAAAGTATACTGTCTTTAACTTTTCATTATGGGCGTGGTACAGATATTGTGTCCCTATTGCTACAACCAGGGGTGAAAATCCTCCGCGGATCCGCCATTTTCCGCTTTTCTGTATATTTTGTATTATTTGTAAACTGATAATTATGCAGGACTTTTTTGTGCCTTTTCTTTTATAAAGTAAAATCTGAGTTATATATTTTAGGTTTATTATATGTATTTCATAAAAATTATTGATATTATAAAACATTATTTATTAATTGTATCTATTTTAAGTAAGTGAGTAAAAAAACATTGATTTTATAATGTTAAAAATAAGTATTTGTTATTGAAAAAATTCATACATGGCTGTAAGCAAGACCATATTTGTTTCATAATTTTTTTTTTGTGATGAGTAAATCATTCATTAATAAGTGTTTACTTATCTCTTCCTTAATGTGTGTCGCTATTCACGTAAAACTGTAGCTACTCTCGTGAATTTTCCTCTTTTTTGTATCTTTGCTGTTTTCACCCCTGTACAACTATCTACCCTTTAATCTTTTTGTTAATTTCATTTCCCTACTCTTTTGTGTTAGACAAAATGTGATGACTAATGAAAGAAGACAAGAATATGTTGTACAGGCAGTGGAAAGGGGATAAATATCATTATTTGATTGAGTTAAAAATGAGGGAAAGCTATTTCTATCAAAACCCTAATTTTAAATTAATGCCAGTTTTAAATCGGACTTGTTTTTATATTGATATCATTTTTTTTCTTTTTGTGGAGGTACATTTGATTTTTGTAATGAAAAAGTAATTTCCTGAAACTTGTTTAGGGAACTGAAATTAGATTACCAGTGAGCATGGCGTTAAAATTCTGCAATAGAATAAATACTATTCTTTATTACACAGATGTATTCTGGAGATTCTTCAAATCCAAAAATGCAGGAATGTACTAAACTGAAAGGGGAAAATCATGAGTTACTGTTCCACATTAAGAGGCTGCAAAAGCTACAATATGTAGATTGAAATTCGCGAGTGTTGCCAGTTTTGCTTTTTATAAAGTTCTGACTGATGGTATTTCAATATGCCAACATCAGTAGATGCTCTATAGCTAAATTTTATAACTCATATTCATAAATTTTATTGATGTAATATCAGGATAAAAATGAAACTCGGACATTTAAATTAAGTCTGTATCAATAACGTCTGGATACTTTATAGAAACAGAATATTGTTTATTTGTAAATTGTCTAGAGTATATTTTGTAATTAATGTAGCTTCTGAATCAGTTCTAAGTTTTAGATCTAGTTCTCATAAAAATTAGTATTTTGTAGATAATTTATTCGTAAAACTGAATCTATTATTTTTTTAAGAAACAGAATACCTGTGTATCTCCTACTGATGATTATAGCAAAAAGTATTCCATGAATTCTGTACAAGAAAAACAGGTAATGAACAAATCTTAATTTTAAATTAATCTGTGGTAGCAAACAAAATCCCTTTCATTTATTTTATTCTTTAAGTTAACTGAAAAAACAATGGATATATATCTTTATAAGATGCTAATAATATTTGTGTTAAATTCTTTATCAGGTTTTTCAATGCTTTATTCTTTATGTGTTCATTAAAAATGCAAAAAATTAATAAAGAAGATTTTGAATACATCTGAAGGTTAAATTAAATTTGTTAATATTGCACGCATTGTTAGTAAGTTCAAATATTTATTAATAGAAAAGCATTAAATTTAAGAAAACTGCTGTATCTTATAAAACCACAAATAAATCTCGACTCCAAAATTACAATATTGAATTATGTAAAATTAGGCTTGTTAATTTAAAAACAATGTCAAAGCTAAATGAACATTAAACAGTCAACTTTAAAACAGTTCATTATGAGATAACATCTGCAAAAGTAGAATAAGAATTAAGAGAACAAATTAATTTGTTTGTCAAATTTTACAATTATACAAATCTTATACTTAAAATATACTTATACTGAAAATGATAATATAATATTTATCATACTATAAAGAATACTTTGTTTAGATCAGGGGTTCCTAACCTTTTTACTTTCTCGTATACGAAGAGAAAGTATTGTAATCGTCAAAAAATTCGAATTCGAGATTTTGACGAATCTCCACGTTTTAGACCTCCCTGAGTCCGAAAAACACAATTTTGGAATTATGTCTGTCTGTGAACACGATGACTTGAAAACTATTAGAGCTATGGGGATGAAATTTGGTATGTGATCTTGACACATCATTTGTAGGTTTCTATCAAGTTTTGAACAAAATCCTTCGACGGGAAGTCTGTCTGTCCACTTTCATTTGAACACTATAACTCAAAAACTTGAATAGCTAACTGGATAAAATTTGGTACACAGTTTTATCATCATGAATGTAGGTTCGTATAAAATTTTGGGTCAAATCTGTCAAAGGGTTCACTGTCGGTCTGTATGTATAATCGCATACTTGTAAAAATTATATCGCATAAGCCCTTTGGTTTAGATAAATAAAACTTGGTATCACAGATGCTAATTTTAATTATAGATCTGTGCCCAATTTTTTTCCCCTTGCATACCCCTTGATTAGTTTTTTTTTTTAAAATTTTTGTGTACCCCCTATTGTCATATCCGTCCCTCCAACCATTCGTCTATACAAAGAAGTTTTTATCTATTACGTTAAGGGCCTAAGAAGTTTTAAGAGTCAAATGACTGGAATTTATAACATTTGCAGACTTATTTTTGATTTTACATTTTTTTTTACAATATTAATTCAGTGTTAAAACATATGAAATCAGTATTGTAATAATTTTGCATCAATTTATTAAGGATAGTTAAAAATTGCACTCGCTTTTGCTTTCCTTTTTTCAACTTTCACATGAACTTGGGGAAATAAATCCTGCAACATTTTTAATCACTTATGTTTTTTTGTGTCTGCCATTACTGACTTTGAGTTCGTGTACCCCCAACCAAAGTACCACAGGTTGGGAACCTCTGGTTTAGATTATGTGATTTAATGTTTTTGAAATACAGTCGGAACTCTGTTTAATGAACCTCTATTTTGCAAACTTTTTCTTCAAACCAAGAACATTTAGCGAATTTCTTCGTAAAATAACCTCCAAATAGCGAAGTGCATTCTCTATTTAGCAAACTTTTTCTAGTAATCCAATATTTTTTTTCTCCCTATTTCTCAAAATATTTCTAAACATTTCAAACTTATTTTTTCTTTTAACACATTTTATGGTGATCAATGACTTGAAGCTGGAAAATGTCAAAGCGAAAGTGCTTGAGCATCAAAGAAAAAAATTTAATTCTTCATGAGGTGGATAAAGGCCTGAAAAAAAAAGGATATTGCTTTAAAATTTGGTATTCCTCCGAACAGCTTGTCAACCATAATAAAAAATAGTGATAAGATACAAAATTATGATTCATTGGATTCTTGTTCAAAACGTTTAAAAGCATGTGTCTATGAAGATGTGGATGAGGCAGTTTTGAAGTGGACAGTGTGAAAAATAAAAACAATACAGCAATGAATTGCGATGAAGAAGAAGATGATGAAGATGGAAATGATCATGATGCAGAAATCAACAAACCTTCATATGACGAAATGCTAAAATTCATTAATTTAAATATAAAATTATTTTTTTAATTGAAAATACAGTGTATTCCCGGACAATGTTTTGTTTTATTCTTGTTTTCTTTGCAGATTTCGTTTTGATGGGTAAAATATATAAAACAAATAGATATTAATTTACAAAATAAAGGTGTGATTAATTACTTTTTTAATAATATTTAGTGTCTATGAATTTAAAATCTGTTTTGTGTAGTTTAAAGTATTTTGAAAGGTGAATCTCTATTTAACGAATTTTCCATATAACGAACTTTTTTCGGGATTTAGCGACTTTGTTAAATAGAGGTCCGACTGTATTTTCAGATATAAACTAACAAGTTGAAATTTTTAAATAATCTTTTCCTTGTAGAAAACTAAAATGTCTGCAGCTCAGAAGCAGCTGATGAAAGTGGACAAGAAAGGAATGAAAACTATTTCATCGTTCTTTCAGAAAAAGTAAATGTATCATCTTTTGGTCAATAATAAAAGTAGATATATCTCTTACTTGATTGTTCATCCCTGAAAACTATTCAAAGCAAAGAAACACTATCCAAATTTTACTATCAAAATATTCAGTTGACCAATTTGATATGTTTATTAACTTCTTGAATATAAAAGGCTTTTAAAAATTGGTATGTCACTTTAATTGTAATTAGGGATGAGATTGGCAAAAAAGCAAAAATACTGAAATCATACGCAAGCAAAAAATTTGTACCATTATTTATATGCGAAAGATGTTTTAAGAAGTAAAACATCAGAACATGCAACATGATGAAAATATTGCACTATAATAATTAATAACTTAATTATTTATAATTCAGTACGTATAAATAAGAAAAAGAATATTTAACTATTATTAAATCATTCACATTAAAAGTTAACAAACAAGTTTAACACATCAACAGGGGCATCAGAAAATACAAAATTAGACATTAAAACATATTTATCAACTGTACATCACACTGAGATGCAACATTCACCCAACAGAAGTCTGAGAAGAATTATATTTAACAGCCTTTTGATAAAAGTTAGTAGCTCAAAAAATAAATAAAAATAAGGACAAATAATTTATTTTGCTTCATGCAATTGTATAAAGTGTATTAGCTCTTTATAAATTATAATAATGTATCATATACTGAATTCTGTTATATTTCTTTTATTTTTATACACTTTTGCAAAAGTAACAGCACAATGATTTTTCACCTTATAAAGTGAGAGGGGTCGAGAAATTGTATAGTTACAATGAGAGATTCATTTAGCATTATTGTCCCTTTGTGCATTTGAAACATTTCTTTAATTGTTAAAGAAGGGGTTTTCTTTCGTTTTTACTTTCTCGTATACGAAGTATACAAAGAGAAAGTATTGTAATCGTCAAAAAATTCGAACTCGAGATTTTGACGAATCTCCACGTTTTAGACCTCCCTGAGTCCGAAAAACACAATTTTGGAATTATGTCTGTCTGTGTGTGTGTCTGTGAACACGATAACTCGAAAACTATTAGAGCTACGGGTATGAAATTTGGTATGTGGTCTTGAAACATAATTTGTAGGTTTCTATCAAATTTTGGACAAAATCCGTCAACGGGAAGTCTGTCTGTCTGTATGTTCGAGGTCATGCGAACGCTATAACTCAAAAACTTGAAAAGCCAGATGGATAAAATTTTATACACAGTTTTATCGTCATGAATGTAGGTCCGTATAAAATTTTGGGCCAAATCCGTCAAAGGGTTGACTGTCTGTCGGTCTGTATAAACGCATACTTGTTCAGTTTTGAAACTAACTCCCTGCGCATGCCTACTGGTGCGTATTGGAGAGAGAACGGAAGCTCCGAAACTTGGCAGTTTGCCAAAAACCAATTCTAGAGTGATTTTGTAAGGAAGCAAACATTTAGGGAGTCTCGCCAGGTCCTGTTGCGCAAACGAATGCGCAGGGGATTTGAATTTGTTTTCATCCTTCAAACCACGCGTGGTTCCAACTTTGGTTTACTTGCGACGGAAGTTTATTTGACGTCTTTTATTATTCAAGTTTTCTCTACATGTGTTAGGAGTATACGAGAAAGTTTAGGGGAGACCACTCCCGCTGGTTTTATTTGTGTGGCTTTTGTTGGTAACAGATCTCCATTAACACGCTTCACCCCTTGTTTTGGAGGGCTCCTATCTTTGCAAGATTTTTCTTCAATAAAGGATGTGTTTGCATCCTCTGAAAGTTTATTTTCAGTAGAGGCTTAAGTTTTCCCGCAGTCTTCATTAGTATCTCTCTGTTTAATTATGTATTGGCATAGTTGTCGGGACTACAATATCTCTAGAATGCATAGGTAAATCATGTTCACTTTATTGGTAATGAAAGTTGTAAAAGTCGTGTAATTATTTAATTTATTCAGCTACTTTTTTCTGCAATTATGTCTAGTAGTACATTTCATAAGATACTACAAAAAGTTATAGTTATTCCCAAAAATAACAGAAATAATCGACTTCAATTTTTTTTCTTTCAAGTGTCCGAATACTTTTTTTAGTGACTGTAGGTAAATCATGTTTTATTTTGAGAAAATTTTTTGTCTTATTCTCTGTTTTTTTGCTGCATTTACACACAGCTTTTTAGCTACCTCTTTTGACAGGAGTTTTTCTTTTTTTGATGTAGTTATTTGTTTTTGTTCCCCCCCCCCTTTTTTTCTTCATCTTGGTACGCCCTACAAGATGACCTTAAGTTTTCAGCTAATTTTTTTTCAACACGTTCATGCAAAAAAATTTTTTTTTTTTTTTTTTTTTTTGCAAAATATGGCACAGAGGTTTTGTTTTCTGCAAAAAGATGGTACTTAATACTTTGAATGGCACAGAATATGTTGGAATGTTCATCCTTGTAGATCTTGCTGATATAATGTTGATTCGTCAGTAGAAGATGAATCAGCTAGTTTCCTAGCCGGTGGAGGTAAGCCGCGTGGTCGAGCATATTTTCCGAGAATTTCTTTCAAAAATGGAAGATAGAAAGGTTTCTTTTCTTTGTGCAAAAGCGGAATTTTCGGAAGAAAAAGCAAATTTTTGCGGCTGGGGGAAAAAAAACAAATCTGGAAGGGGGGCCCCCCCCCCCCCCCCCCGGAATTTAAAAAAAAAAATTAAATTTCTCCAAAATAACAAAAAAAAGCGGAAATTTGCCAAAAGCGGAAGAATCTCATCCCTGTTGTAATAAAAGAAAATATACGAAAGACTTCTACGTGTTCAGATTTTGAAGTTCTTACTCTATATGTACAGTAATAGCACAATGTCTAGACCTTACCTTTTTTAAAAACCTTTGAATTCAAGGACTGCATTTACACCTAAACACATAAGCAATTTTTTTCATGATATAATTCTCAATGCTGTTTTCATGTAGATATTTAGAAAATTAGCTCCAGAATTCTTTTATGCTAGTAATTGGATTTTATCTATTATTCAATAAAGGAACAATACAATTAATTGCTGAGGGGAAAAAATCCATAAATTAAAACATCTCCAAATTGTTTTCATTGTTTGAATGTCATTCTGAAAACCATATAACATTGTAGCAATATAATAGGGCATCTTGTGCTATTTGAGAAACCCAAGATAAGCAAAATGTGCAGGTGATAACATTTGACAATTTAGATTTATATTTTCAAATGACATGATTACCAACATTTTCCACTATTAAGGTGTTTATTTAAAATGCTAACATTCAGTTTTCATATTACAGTGCACTCCCGATTATCCGGGTTAATCACCAGGACGGGTCCTAAGGACAATAGAAAAACACGGTTAATCCGAAAGCGAGAGAAAACGAAGAAGTTAAAGAATGACGTGTCAGGGAGAAGCGTATTCGTATGAGCTAGCAGGAAGTGGATGATTCATTTCTCGCAAAATTAGGGGTTGAACTGGTAGATATTGCATGTGGAGGAAGAAAGAAAGAAAAAATCTCTTCTTTAACCTCTGCCGTCACGGCTCACGGAATGAATTTCTCGATCGAACATCAACATCGATTTTACATGCATGATAAGCTTGAAAATGTTTCTTTAAAAAAATTTTGTGCATCCGGAATGAGCAGATAATCGAGAGTTTACTGTATATGTAAAAATTCAGTTTTTAGAAAGAAGGGAATCTAAATATGTCTATTGTTAGTTGATCCAAAGATACAGGAGTGAAAAATGTTGATTATCAGCGATACATAAAAGAAATGCCATGGAGAAGAAATCATATTCGCACAAAAAACTTGTAACAAAAGAAATTTTATCTCCTGTTAACCCTCCAAGCACCCAATTATTTTGATCATATAGCTTTCAGGTTAGGAAAATTAGCCTTTAACGTGAATGAACTGAACTTTTTTGCATTTACAGGGTTCGTACGTGTCCTTACTTTTACATTTAGTCCTTAAAAGTCCTTACAAATCCTTATTTTTAAGCCCCATTTTTAAAAAGTCCTTACTTTTTACTCTGCCATTATTAAAAAATTTAAAATTTCACCAATTATCGCTTTTCTAATTCCTCTTTCTCGACGGCTCTAATTTCGGTTGACGTGGCTCTCGCGGAATGGGGTGGGGGGACGACACGGCTCGCGTTCTACGAATCCATATCCATCGCATACACTTTGGGAAATAAGGGAGGAGTTACAGATGGCCTTTATTGGTCCATGGTTCCATAGGAATGATCGTCAAAAGTGCTGTTACCATTTTTAGAACAGTATCAAAGTGATAAGCCTTTACTTCCAATTTTTGCCAGTGATGTATTAAAACTTGTTAATGATTGCATTCAACATTTGAAAATTTTGAAACAAGAGAATGAAAGAATTGAGAAACCTGAGACTTTATGCAAATTCAACTTCAGTGACCCAAACTTGTATAATGATAAAAGTTAAGTGTATTTAGGATTTGCTGCAGAACAACTAATAAAAGAAAAGATAAAAAATAAGGAATTAGCAGACAAGGATGTTTTCACACTCAGACAGGATAGTTGGAAAAGCATCATAACAATGATAAAACATTTCATGCAGAAATGTCCTGTGAATTATGCACTAGTAAGACCTGCGATTTGCATTGATCCACGAATATTGGCTGGATATCCCGAAAAAGCACAGAAAAAAATGAAAAAGGTATTGATTGTATTGTCGCAAAATAAATGTATTTTGGGAAAAGATTGCGACGAAATTTTGTTACTCAATGCAGATTTTCTGTTAAATATTGTAAAGCAAAATTCATTTGAATTTACTTCTTTCAATTCAAAGAGTGATTCCCTTGATAATTTTTTACAAACTTATTTTAGCAATAATCATTATGAAAAAGTCTGGAAGATTATTAAAATGGTATTAATACAGTCACATGGACAATGAGGTTTTTCGGTGAAGGACCTGGAAATAGAAAATTTAAATGATGCTTCATATATTTTCCAGCGTGTAAATCATGAATTTATTAAGCTGTCTGGGGCTATTTATGACTTAAAAATTACTACAGAAATGAGGACGGCTGCTACCTCAGCTAGAGCAAAATACATGCAGTATTTAGAAAGTGAAAGATCCAAAGAAAAGACAAACAAAACAACTGAAACGAAAAGCTCTAGAGGAGGAAATAGATTTTTTAAAACAAAAAAAATGTTCCTCCAAACGGACATGCACCAAACAAATGAGAAAGCAAATGATTTAGCTAATGAGGCTGAAAAGTCAAAGGACATAAATTTATTTATTCAGTCGCATGAACTAAGGAAAACAATTTCTGAAAAATACCTTGGATGTAAAATTGAATGAAAAAGTTTGGAATTAAAAGATATTTAATTTGATTACCAGTTTCATGGGGTTTTTTTTATCAATTTATTAACTCATATTTATAGGAGTTTTTTTGTGTTAAATTTGTAATGTATCTTCTATGTTTTATATTCTAATTTATCATCTAATAGGTTGAATTTGCAAAAATGAGACATTTTATTTAAAAATGCGTGCACCAATTCGTTAAGTTTATTCAATTTAGAGGTCCTTATTTTTTGGTTTTTTTTAGTCCTTAAAAGTCCTTGATTTTCTTTTAAGGAAATGTGTACGAACCCTGATTTAATCATATCTCTTAAGAATACTTTATCCATGGATGCTTCTTAAAATACATTATATTGTTTAGCAAACGGATTCCGAAACCCTCCATGCTTTTGTGCCAGGCGAAGTTCTTTTCATCAAAATGGGGAGAAAATTAAGATTGGAAGGGTGATGTTTACATTTTACTGAGCGTGATCTAAGAACTCCGGAAATGCACTCACGCGACTCATTGCCAGACACCCCTTTCCGGTGTAAAATAGTCTCTGAATCCGTTGCTGAAACAATTTATCTGCTTTTGAACTGAACAAGAAAAACACAAAAAAGCTAGTTCTGCTACTAGAGTTAAATGCAGTTTAGACGCAATATCCAATTATATTAAAGGTAACTTAACAGACAACATACTGAATTCCATCTATGGCAGCATGCTTTGTAACCGATTACAGAGCCTATCTAATTAAATTGGATACTTAGAATTTTAGTACCAAGTCACTTCTACTCAGATCGAGTGCAAAAAGCACAGGAACAAATATCTGTACTAGTGGCGATTTAGAGGCTTGGTCCACCTAGATAAGTTATCAAATTCTATGCTGATCCTCTGACCGGAACATCTGGTTATTTAATATGTATTTTAGCAGTCATTATGATAGATGATCTAGTCGAGAGTTAAACAAGATTATCCCATTTCCTTTATACTACGCTAGAATTAATAAAATGATAAAATAGACCTTGTTGTGATTTTTCCTATTGAATTTTACTCCAATATTGCCAATTAATCCTTTATAAGGCCATTTTTTTCTAATAGTGGTATAATAAAATAACTTGGGTATTCAGATTAATTTAAGAAAAGAAATTCATTTAGCCTTATGGGAAGGCATTTGTTAATTTTATTAATTACCAAGTCAAGACACTTCGTTAGGGTTCGAGATAAGAAATTGGAACATCCAGGTTTTTGTTTCATCACCAAATTTGGCGAGAACTTATGCCAACCTTAAAAATTATGTTGAAAAATTGATAAATTTGGTGGGAAGTATATTACCATGGCCTTAGAAAGGGTTAAGGGCCAACTGAAAATAATCCAACATTTAACCAATACCTTTGATAGAAAATAAAGACCAGTGTACAGAATTAAAGAAATATTTCTATATTTAAACATAAGACAAACCATACGCTTCTCTTATTTCATTACGACTTTAAAAATTATTTCCCCTAAACTGTAAAGCATGTTTATAAGCTTTTCACTCAAATGCTAATTTTAATTAACATTTTAAGATGTATTAACATGTTCATTTTATTAAACATTTACATAAGTGGGCAGAAATCTTCCATAACTATTACATCTCATGTTTGTATTTTTTTATTTCAACATTTAAATACTGGAAGCAGATTCAGTTAATTTTACAAGAAACTGGGCTAGAAATGATCCAAGATTTAAAACTGAACTTTATTTCAAGAGCAAGAACTATTTTGTGCAATTTAAATATATATGGGGTTTTCAATAATGCATCAATATGGCAGTTTTTAAAATGTTTTTATGAATTTTTATGTTCTCCAAGAGCTGAAAGCTTTAACAAGGCAATTCAATAATTACAAATAAATTATTTTAAACTGCTCAAAATATACACTCCTTAGGAAATCAACCTACCTTTTGAACCAAAACAATTTGTTTTTACAAACCAAAGTATTTAATAATTTTATCCTTTTCTGTTTGAAAGTCTTGCATTGTATATATAAAAAAAAAATATTAACAGATTCAGCTAACCTGGCTGACGTTCCAGTTTCACATGAAATGGACCTATTAAAAAGTAATAAATTATCTTTATGGAAGTAAAGATCCAATTATTATAAAAAAATAATTGCTATAAACAGGGATGAGATTGGCAAAAAAGCAAAAAGACTGAAATCATACGCGAGCAAAAAATCTGTACCATTATTTATACGCGAAAGAAGTAAAACATGCAACATGATGAAAATATTACACTATAATAATAAATAACTTAATTATTTATAATTCAGTACGTATAAATAAGAAAAAGAATATTAAATTATTATTAAATCATTCACATTAAAAGTTAAGAAACAAATTTAAGACATCATCAGGGGCATCAGAAAATACAAAATTAGACATTAAAACATATTTACCACCTACACATCATTGAGATGCAATATAAACCCAACAGAAGTCTGAGAAGAATTATATTTAATAGCCTTTTGATAAAAGTTAGCACAAAAAATAAATAAAAATAAGGACAAATAATTTCTTTTGCTTCATGCAATTGTATAAAGTGTATTAGCTCTTTATAAATTATAATGTATCATATACTGATTTCTGTTTTATTTCTTTTATTTTTATACATTTTTGCAAAAGTAACAGCACAATGATTTTGCACCTTATAAAGTGAGAAGGGTTGAGAAATTGTACAGTTACAATGACAGATTCGTTTAGCATTATTGTTATTTGAAACATTTCCTTAATTGTTAAAGAAGTGTTTTTCTTTCATTTTTTCATTTGTGTGGCTTTTGTTGGTAACAGATCTCCATTAACAAGCTTTAGCCCTTGTTTTGGAGGGCTCCTACCTTTGACAGATTTTTCTTCAATAAAGGATGTGTTTGCATCCTCTGCAAGTTTATTTTCAATAAAGGCTCAAGTTTTTGCACATTTTTCATTAGTATCTGTCTATTTAATTACTGGCATAGTTGGGACTACATTATCTCTAGAATGCCTAGGTAAATCATCGGTTTTATTTTTTATTTTGAGAAGATTTTTTTTTATGTCTTGTTCTCTGCGTTTTTGCTGCATTTGCACACAACTTTTTAGCTGCCTCTTTTGACAGAAAGCCGCCCCATGTCCCCGTGCCTGATGCCATGACAGCCTCCGTACCAGTTGAGTGGACATGGGACAGCCTCTTTTGACAGGAGTTTCTTTTTTTTATGTAGTTTATTTATATGTTTTTGTTCATCTTGGTATGCCCTACAAGATGACATTAAGTTTTCAAATAATTTTTTTCAACATTTTCATGCAATTTTTTTTTTTTTTTTTTTGCAAAATATGCCACAGAGGTTTTTGCTTTCTGCAAAAAGGTGGTACTTAATACTTTGAATGTTGGAATGTTCATCCTTGTAGAGCTTGCCGATATAATGTTGATTCGTCAGTAGAAGATGAATCAGCTAGTTTCCTAGCCGGTGGAGTTAAGCTGCACTATTCAGCATAGTTTCCCAGAATTTTCTTTCGAAAACATAAGATAGGAAAGTTTCTTTTCTTTGTGTAAAAGCGGAATTTTCAGAAGAAAAAGCAAATTTTTGCAGGGGGAAAAAAATCGGATATCCAGAAGAAAAAAAAAGGAATTTTGAGAGAAAAAAAGACGGACGGAAAAAAACGGAATTTTTCCAAAATAACAAAAAAAGTGGAAATCAGCGAAAAAGCGGAAGAATCTCATCCCTGTATAAAAGAAGGAAGGGAAGGACATACAATTAGAGAGCCCAGAGTAACCAACTATTGTTGATATAGCTACTTGTCCATGTAAAAAATTTTAAAATTACACTATGCAAATAAATAATTATGACTTAGGTTATGCTGTCATCTAAAAATTTACAAGTGAATATGGTCAATATGATCCGTGTTTATCCTACATTTTAAAACATTGTTTTATATTTTAGCATCTTGATGCAATGCTTTAAATTATAAAATAAAGTACAATTTATATCCGAAATCAGTTCAATACATTTTTATTTTATTTGAAAACCACCGTAAATAAAAGATTTATACATATATATAATATTTGCTATCAAGCTTTCCCAGAGTTTGATTTTTATCTTTCGTCTTGTATTCTATTTCAAATACTGTTGACACAAAGCAAATACTTAAGACATAATTGCATTTATATGGTTAGGATTCCCATTTAAAAGAGTCACTAACTCCACATTAGAGAATATCATGCCTTTGCAATATTCGTTACTTTAACAGTGCAACTTTAATAGTAAACACTCCCTTTAAAAATCCAAATTAAACTTTTATATATATGCATATTTTATTCTTAATATCAATATATTTCTGAAAATGACTACATTTATATATAGGTGTTCGAATTAATCCATATTAATAATTTATATCCAATTTTAACCTAATTAGCCTGAAACAATACATTTTCAAATTACATATTCAAGATTTAACATGGATACTGTTCAATAAGAGTAATATTATTAGACCTTCCATTCAAAAAGGCATTTAATTATATGGGAAGAATCTTGAAATTGTAACTCGCACCATTATTGCAAATAAGTTTTAAAAAACTCAGAAATAAACATTTATACTTTACGATTTATTGCTAATAACAGTGAAGCTAACACTAAACACTGTGTGCTTACATTCAACAGGATGAGAATTTTTTTAATAATAACAAAGGAATACAATACACCTTTAGATCAAATTTTGCTCAAGAGCACATATATATATATATAACAGTTTCTCATTACCAGTAATAATTACTTTCCATATGGTAGCACACAAACTAACAGACATCCAGAAAGCATGCAATATCAAATTTGAGTGTCAGCATCGGGTTTCGTAGAGACCACTTCGGCCAATGTATCGCACCCATTTTATAACATCATGGTCACTGTAGTTAAGTTTGGGTTCGAAAACTTTCAGGTACCGAACCTTCAGACCCGATGGGGCGAAAGGTACTTCGAAATTCATTGAAATTGGTGGACGATTCCATTTCTTCTTGGTATCCGTCTGCAAAAGTTCAATCTCTGCACTCAGCTGGGTTTCCTTCATTCCTGCCATACGCTTGATCTTCCACACGATGGCATTTTCGCTAGCCTTGTACTTAGCTTTACCCTTCATGCAAATGAGTTGAACACCACTGGTATTTAAAGGGGTCGGAATGCGGACCTCAATTTTTTGTCCAATGAGGGAAGACTTGAAATTGGATTTCAAGACCACTTTAACTTCCATCTTGGTACGGCCAACTTCCCTCACAAGAGGAATAATTCTAAATGGGAAGCTAATATCTTTAGTTATTCTATAGCGCATCAACTCGAATTCGCCGTCAGGTGGAATGAAACTAATGCTATGCTCGCTCTCAAATTTACTTAGTTTAACACACTGGTGGAACTGACAATCATCGATTGCTATTGAGGTTTTTCCTGAACTGCGACTAGGATCATCCAAGGAACTACTCTTTCCTTTACTCTCCATGGTGATCTTGTCATTAATGCCAAACTTGCATTCGGGCATCCCTGAAAGATATGATTTCATGACAACTCTTCCCGCTACATGAGCACTCAACACCTGACCTTGAGGGGACATCAGCAAATTAACATACTCCAAGACATCGAGGAACAACTCGTTTCTGCGGTATTTGATACCTTCCCTTCGCCATCCGATCTGCCCAGTGACTTGAGTGGTGATCTGGGTCTGTTCTTCCTTCGTTTGAGATTTTACTCCTTGCTGAGTGATAAAGGTCTTCAAGATCCCGGTATCTGTATTCTGGGGGTATCCGAAATCAAGTATTTCATCGAGAAGCTCATAAATTAAGACGAAGTTATTCTTCACATTCTCTTCACTTATTTTCCCAAAATAAGACTGCATTACTTCCACCATCTTTAACAGGAATTCAAACACCATAGCTGCATTGACATTTTGCTTTGTTAC
>BGPR01010863.1:32374-50761 GCA_013235015.1 Araneus ventricosus | reverse complement strand
CACCTACAGGACCATTTCTGTAATAATATTCTTACTGTAAAGCCAAGTAAACTAACTTTACACTATATGCAACATCTAAAACTACTTTGATTAAGACAAGGTTGTTTGCATTTCTCTCCACCATGTTTCCCAGTCACTTGGTGGCAAAACGATGCTTCTGTACCTGAGGATCACGCCTGAGGATGGCCTGAATCCGCAGAAAATCGCTGTGTGTATAGGGCCTTGATGCACAATAAATCTGTCGTAAGTCAAGCATCTTTCCACTGACGCGGAGTGGAAGTCTACAGACATCTAACTAAAGTTCATAATCATGAGATCTTTTTCAAAATGGCCGGAGCTTCGAAACGGAACTTTAATTTAATTAAACTAAACCGTCTTGTTTTGTGATAAAAAATCTTGTTAAAGAATAAAATATATTTATCAATTAATGTACGTGAACTTTCTTTCCAATGGCGCATGAAAGTGGAAGAAAATTGATTGAAATATAATTAGATAGATCATGGAAGTAAATAAGGCTTGATGACAAAGTAAATACCTACAAAGTACAGCGTCAGATCAAAGTATATTTTAACGAATAATTTCTATCAAATTTTAAACATCAAAATTTATTAATTCGCAAGTAATTGTTAATAATGTCTGGCGATTTAATAAATCTTAATGTTTAAATCATAATTCTAGCTCTTTTACTAAAACTGTAATGAATCCAACTTCTGCTCAGGTGATAGACTTCTAATGTACCGTTCCAAATTAATTTTGGAATTCATTGCCTATTTTAAAATAGGAAAAAGGGAGTCATATCACTTCACAGCATGAGACGTCTTACAGTTTAAAATTAGCTGACCTGCGCAGTTTCGTTTTTGTGTAAATTCATTCCATTTCTTTACCGATTATTCAGACCTTCTCTCGATGCTGACACAAGTTTAATTGCCTGTGGCATTTTTTCCTATGAAATACATCAATCTTTCAATCCTATTTTTTTAAAACATGGCGTATGCGTAATATTTAAGTAGAGACTAGTCAAATGCTTTAGAGATTCGAATATTATTTTAGAAATCGATCAGTTGTTTATTTTGAGAACGAATTTAATTTATGTAACATTTTTATTTGAATGAAAGATGAACCAATCAATGCTAATATTCGATTATGCTCGAACCTTATCGCAAAAATAATTGGAGAGCATTAAAAAGAAAATAATTGTTTGGATAATAATTCTTGGTATTGTGTTAAAACCCTTGTAATTACTGAGTTACAATGCACGTAACATATTTCCTAAACCATCAATTTATTTAACAGGCATGATTGAGTAATTTGCTAAATCAACGTCTTGTTTTGATGCAAAGCAAGGCCTATTAAGGATGGACTGCCAAGTTCTGTTTGTGACAAAGTGATGAGGATAGCAGCAGATCCAAGGACACTGTCTTTCTCTTGATTCTCGCATCACACAACATGAGGGTATTTGGGCAGTGACAACTTATTTAGCATATACCAAGTTGACACAAAAGGTAGGTCTTCGGAGAAATGAGGTCTCAAATCCACGATCTATCCTTGAACTAAATTGTTAATTTCGAAATTTTATAGTAAATCAGTTTTTCAGAAGATTACAACAGGTGATTTTTCAAAGAATAAATCTCTCACCAATTATATAAAAAGCGGACGGCCATCCCCCGAAGAACTCGGAATTTGTGAGTTTGGCCGCCAAGGGCATTCCCGCAACTGTCCCAATATTGATTCCGCTGATGACCACAGCCTCCACCAGAGTTTTCTCCTCCTCCGCTGTCCAGCGACCCAGGAGATTGTAAATGGCTGGAAACGTAACTCCCTGAAATATAACAGCCAGAATATATTTAGCACATGTTCTTAAAAAATATGTTGGAAAAAATCAAGCTGTCACCAAAAAACACATATTTTTTTCCCGACGTGAATCATTGCATGGAAAACTTAGATTAGTCGGAAAACAGTTGGGTCGTGATGCTGATTTTGTAGGTGGCGCAGAATCTATCTTTGCTGTCTAGCAGTAAATCATTCAAGCGCTATCCTGATACTGGGCTTATGCTGATCTGAATTTCTTTTTAATCACTGCTTTCGAATTAGAAAAAGATTAAAATCTTCAAACAAATAATAATAATGAAGATAGCACATTTGTGGTTCCAAAACAAATTTGTAATCGCCCCCAGTGATAAGTAATGTTAAATATCAATGAATTAGTAATACCTGCACCATTTCTTATAATACCATTCTCTGTGCAATTTTTAAGAACGCAAAGAAATGGGTAGTACAATAGTGTGTACTTTGTAGGTGATACAGAGGCACCTTTGATGACTAAGGTCTTTCATTAAAGTTTTTGTAAGGTATCAATCACAGTTTTATTTTATGATTAGTTCTGTAACCTTGGAAAGAGTTATGCTAATATAATTATATACAGCTAAATTTGGTTCCCAAATCCAATTTGTGAACAACAAGAGTAATTACTCAGGACCGACTACTGATTATAAAGCTATGTTTTAGTATTACCTGTGCCACTCCCTGTAGAGCTCTTACAATTATCAGAAAAGTTGTATGAAATTCGGCTGCTACTGGGATTATGAGAGAAAGCAGAGCCGAGATGCCGATTCCGAGTCCAAAAATCCATTTGCCACTGTAGATTTCGGCCAGCCTAGCTCCAGGTACCTGTGTAGTGACATAACCATAGTAAAATGATCCTATAATCACCCCTTGCATCTTCGGTGTCCAAATAAACGTTCCATTCTGAAAGAAAAAAAATCACGAAAAAGTTTACAATCATATCTCTTTTGCCAATTAATTAGAATTAAGGGCTGAAGTGTAGTTTCTAGCGTGGTCGCTTCGCCAAGGGCTGTACGATGACAGTTATTACCATTATGCCACGATTGCCAGTCACACCTTTACTCAAAAAATCAAACCGAACGGGCTTTTGCTTTTTGTCATTTGCCATGCACGAATGGATAGCTCCATCTTACTTTCTGGCATCACTTGGCGATAGACGATTTCTTGGCGATCTTACCAGAAAATAGATATCAACTAAATAATAAATCAATTCCATTTAATTTTTTTTTAGTTTTCTCTAAATGACTGGAAGAAAAAGAGGACAAAAATATCGTAATTTAAAATGCCATACAGGTTGTTTCTCAACTTTTCAAAAAAACCTAGAATTAACTAAAATTTATTGAAATTGTATTTTTCAGTTTTTAAAGTATTATTCGGTAATCTTATAAAACTCGGAACTAGTAATTATGAAAATTTACCTTTATTTCCACCATTTTCAATTTGGAGGAGTGAATGGGAGGATTCATTAAAGCGCACATGGGCTCGTTTGTCAAATTTTCTGAACCTGTTAAGATGCCGACAGCCGTGGAGTTCAGCATTCCGAGGATAGCTATGCTCATATTGACTCTCAGTGCAAAAACAAGGCACATTCCCAAGAATCCAGCAACTACAAAAAGATAACGCACTCCAGCACATTCTAGGAATAAAAAAAATTAGGAAAATTATTTTCAAGACTATTTAGATGTATAAAATGATTTACTCAGAACAGGATTATTAACATGCGTACAGTGGTGGCCAACCTATAACCCGTGGGTTAGACACTGATGCACGAAGGTGTTTTAAATGACCCACGCGTTGAATTTTATAAAATTGTTTTTATAACATAAAAGAGTGAATAGAGAATCGGAAATATTAAAAAAATAAAGTATAAATATCTAATTTTGAATTTATAAAAAAAATATTTCGAAGTGGACATTGGCTTTTTGGACGTCGTCTTTTAACTTTTGCTATTCACTTGAAAAAATAAAAGCTGTAAAACAAAAAGGGAACTTAAGTTCTTTTAGAGAATTTTAAAAGCGAGAACAACGAAAAAACGGGTCAATTTTCATGTTTTTCTGTTAACAAAAAAAATTTTGTTTCTAAATTGTTGGTACCGTTTTTATTACACCCTCCCCCCCTTTCCAAGTGACTCCTCCAAGATTACTAAATTAATTTCCCCCAAGATTATTAGAAAAGCGCCCTGAAAATTGACACTATTTGTAGTACACTTGTTTTGATTGATTTGAACACTATCACGTTCACAAACATAATTCAAGAAGTGATTTTTCGATGGACCATTATCAAAGTAACGACAGACAGACGCATCGAACATTTGCGAAAAAAGCAAGTATCACTATGTAACAATCATGTATAATCTCAAGGTTGGCTCTATAATTAATTTTAATAATCCATTATTTTTGCCCAAACTATTTTGCACCTATCCTCTATATCTCGTCGATTAATTAAGTATTCAAAACAATACATCCAAATTGAAAGGAAAGATTTCACTGTGAATCTAAGCATAAATTGAATATAGACATAAATGTAACGGAATAAGAAAGGAAAGGATTTAATTAATTAAAAACACTGAGGTTAAGTGGCATACATTCTTTGCCATAAAAATACATGTACGTAAAAAGAAAAAGAAATATCACAAGAATTTTCTCCCGATTTCTAGGAAAACCCTAGGGCTTTAGTTACTAATAAATGAAAGTAACTGCAATTTGATAGATTTAGATGCATTTGTGAAACATGGAACGATCTCCAAAAGGCCTTTTGTCGATATAGCTGTTCTTGCAAAATTTTACAAAATAAATTCTCATATTACACTTTTCTAAAATTGCTGAATATGATATAATTAGTCTCTCGTGCAAAGAATTGGTTTCAGTTTTTGTTATTTATGTGTTATAGCGGCGCCGCTAAGCAACCGCCAAATATTCGTCAAATTTCGCCAAAACGCTATCATAACGGAAATATAGTTGCGTTGTCTACTTCACCTAATCCGAAGTTCGCCAAGTAAGCTGTGGAGCTACATAAGTACCCTTTTCATTGGCTTCAGTTTATGCATCCGCCATTCAAAAAAATTCATCGTGCTAATCTAATTTTGAAATCCATAGCGCATTTTGCGGGGTAAAAGGGACAAGATATCACATCATAGTGCAACACAACGTGCAGCTAGTTTTTGCATGCTATGCACAGTTACGAACACTCTTTGACGGTGACGTCATGTGAATTTACTCCAATTTACATAGCAATTTACAAACCATCATAATGATGTCTGGTAACCGACGGCATTCTTGCATTCAGCTGTTTCGATAATTTTATTTTAAAGGAATATTTTCAAAATTATTTTTTGAATAATTTTTGTTCAGAAGTACAGGGTGATTCAAAAAGAAGGAGCAAATTTAAAATATTTATATCTAACGATTGACAATAGTTAGAGACGCATACAATACATCACTGGATAGAGGAAAGTTAAAATGAATTTTTAACATGAGCTCCATTCGTTAGACAACAAACATCGAGTCGGTAGTCCATTTCTTGCCACACACGAAGTAACTGGTGTCTGGTTAGTGAATTCACTGCTGTAACAATTCGTTTTAGGTGAATAGGTGGTACATACCCTGTCTTTTATGTACCCCATAGATAAAAATCGCAAGAAGTAAGAATGGTGTCATTCAGATGCTGAAGTACCTCGTGGTGGAAGTGAGCACAAGTGAGGTGGAGTACAGTCTTGCATGAAGATAAAATCATGTTACTGAATTCGTGAAAGCAACCAGTGTTAGACTATGTTCTATATTACCGGTATTATCCGAATTCATGAAATAAAACTTCCGAACAGCTTTGATATACGGTTGATTGGCGACTTTTTTGTTATGTAAACAAACATGGCGGCGGTTGTGTTGCCTAAACAAACATGGCGACTGTTTTGCTGCATATTGTTCTCTTTCGAACGCGTTCCGGGCAAATGTTTTAAACTTAAAAAAACATCCGCAACTTCGCTTTCAGCAAAGCGGAAACCTCGTAGCTTCGCTTTTTTATTCAATGTTAGGAATCTAGCTTATTTTTTTACTTCCGACCTGGAAAATGGCGTCTTTCGGATCCAAACGTAAAGAGTCGCCGAAATCACAAAATATCGCCAGTGGGACTGTATATCAAAGCTGTACCAAAGCTTTGAACTTTCCTCTTTCCAATGATTCATGTATGTGTCTCTATATATTGTCGTTCATTAGATATGAATATTTTAAATTTGATATTTTTTTTAAAAAATATCCTGTATTTAAGAACATATCAAAAGAATGCAATTTTAAAAATCTCTTATAGATTTTACAACATTATGATGCTTTATTAGTACGACACATCATGTTTTTCCTTATACTTGTAAATAGTCGTCATTTACCAAGGAATGTTAGATGCCAGGAATAAAAGAAGTACAAAATATCGCCAATGGGGTCCTATATTGAAGCTGTTGAAAAAAGTGGCCAAAACAAAATTATCGCCATTGATGTCGTATGTCAAAGCTGTACCCAAAATAATTGAGTTATATTAAGCTTTAAAATTTATAAAATGAGTCCACATTTTTAATATGCAGAATACTAGATAATATGGTTACAGTTTATTAGGAAAATGATTGGTTGAAATCTAGAAGTTGGTACACACTCTTAAAACACAGCCAAATCGTCAAAGCAAGACGTGGACCGCTGCACTTCATTGGTGCCAAGTCGCCAAAGCTAATGAAAGTAATACTTGAATAAACTTTGGCGACTTGGCGCCATTTTAAGAGTGCGTACCAATTTCTAGATTTCAACCAAATGATTATACATATAAATATCTCGACACAATCGAATATCAAATGAAATAACACTTACTACACCTATGTGGTCTTTTCTCATTTGTTTCTCCATTGCTATTTGATTCCATTTCTCAACTTCTAAAATGCATTCAAAATTTTGTTTCAAAGAAATTCATAGTTGCTGTTGGCACGAAAAGATGAAATGTTCAATTTTTAATGTCGAACCACTTTTAGAGACCTCTTAAATGTCACAAGTAATTTCTTCATACTATTAAAACATCAATATGATTGTTAACTTTCCTCATGTCAGTATTAACCATGTACTGAAACTTACCCAAAATTCTACATTGCTTTTTACTTACCAATTAAAAACCTTTCTTACAAATACAAAGTATTTGTTTACAATTTGGAGATTTGATGACAAAATATCATTTCAATTTGCGCATATGTAAATTTACCTAATATATATGTATTAATTAAATTATATATACTGGTAATATGAGCCTGCTTTCACCAGTTTATTAATACTCTAGAGTGCAATTTTTGAAACCTTTTTATTATTTACTAGAAAAGTAACCCGTCATGGTATGACGGGTGCAAATTGCCTCTTCATTCGAGAGATTTCTCGTCAAATTTGACGATAAATAAATAACGATTTGTGTTTAAATAGATATATATGCGAGAGAAATATTCAAAATGGATTGAAAACAAATAAATAAACATATGTTTTATGACAAGAAATATTATTTTTTATCTACGTATTATTTACATATTTCTTTACTCAGAAAAGCTCTTGGTATAAAAAAATCTAGAAAATCTAGTAGATATAATCTAAATAGATAGAAAATCTAGTTTTAAAACAAAGCACTTCTCTGCTTGTCAAAAGTTGCCAAAAAATGTTATCAAATTATATCATCACGACTGCAATAAAAATGAGATGTGTCGTGGCGTCCAAACTATATTACGCGCATGATATACCACTGACGTAATTTACTACTTTCTATTGAAAAACGGAAATTAATTTGAAATATATGATTAATATAATTTAAACTTTCTCGGGAACTATTGATCATGGCGAGATAAATTTTATATCAATCGATAGAAAGTTTTATTTCACTATTTTAGAGCCATTAAATTTGAAATTAGAGCGACAATTACTCTCTTAAATTTAAAATTACTGAAATTTAGGTTCTCTAACAATGAAATAATGCTGTTGAACGTCTCGCAGTGCTATGGCTCGAGTTTTATTGTTGGTGACGTCAGAGCGTTACCGAGAGATCTGAGCTATTATATTAGTAATTTTTTAGCTGATTTTGAACCAAGCATAAAATTTGAAAGCGTCTTTAAGTTTTAAAAATGTCCGTGTAGTTATTCTCATCTCTGTTATTTACAATCGTCTAAAACATTTTATCGATCATCTACACTGTTTTTAATCTTTGTTGCAAAATTAACTTTATAGAATTGGCGACATCTAAGTTATTATTTTAAATCTATCGAACTATTAGTAACATGGTATCAACCTGTGTATCATATATTTAGATATAATATATTGAAGCATGTGTACTAAATTTATAACTAATAGATGTTAATATTGTTACGGCAGTTCGTCTTTTAAAATACGTGGGCTTATGCTACTTTGGCGGCGGGATAGAACTGAGGACCTTTGGGTTACGAGCCGAAAATCCTAACCACTAGACAAAAGGAATTCCCAATGTCCGGTGCGAATATTGGCTAATATACATCAGAGTAAGATGACGTAGCACGGTGCGCCACAGAAGCAACCCCCAGCTTGTTTGATATTATCTGAATATCAAGGAAGTGATGTGCTGCGTGCATATGCGCAGATTGGTGGTGCGCAGGCACTTGCAGACTTTGTGCTATGAAATGGTCATAGACTTTGTGCTGTGAAATGTGTCACAGGCTTTGTGTTGGGAGAGCTGCGTTGCTGTAGGAGTTGTCGTGCTGCCATCTGGTGAATGTACAAGAAGATGGAATTGACCTAATTTTTGGTGCTGCCATCTATTGGTGGGACTGAAAGTTGTTGCGTGTTCTTTGTCCGCGAGTCGCCACTTTGGCGGCGGGATAGAACTTAGGACCTTTGGGTTACGAGCCAAAAATCCTAACCACTAGACAAAAGGAATTCCCAATATCCGGAGGCGGATATTGGCTAATATACATCAGAGTAAGATGGCGTAGCACGGTGCGCCACACTACCATAGTACCGCAGCAGTTAGTTCATGAAGTCCAAACATCTGTGTAAATAAATCATTGAGCTAGAATTTACTGAATTGAGTTCTATTTGTAAGTCTGCTTTTTGTATCCGATCATGCAAACTAGGTTTGATTCAAATTGGACTTCCTGTATATGTCAAGGAAAATTTTCAAACCTTCAAAGAGCTGTTTGAAAAAAAATGTGTAATATAGAAATTTTTGCGATTGTGAATTCTTGAAAATGTGTTAGCAATAGAAAAGTTGTCAGAAAATTACACCTGTAATTTGTGATATCTGAAATTTAAGATGTTTGTATTGATGCATTTTCTCAATTATTCTGTATTTATGGCAATTCAAGAAACTGATAGAGGTATAAATCAACAGGGTTTTCGAAATTAAACTTCTCTGTTTTGGCACTAGTCATGGGTGATTAGTCAGAGCACACGGACTCAGTGGTCAGCAATCTCCGAGACCTACCAACTTAAATTAACTTTAAACCAAAAGAAAAATTATTTAAGCCATATCCCTTTCAAATCAGCTGTTTTAAAAATTGCATTGATTGGAATGTACTTTGATGTCTCGACAGTCTTAAAAGATAAACTTTGAGACTAGTTAACCTGAAAGGAATGTTGAAATTATGTTTAATAGTCACATTAGATGTCTCATTTATCTATCCATACATTCTTATTTTTTTCTCCAATACATCATGGTATAAAAAATCAATTAGTCATTATTGTTATAAATGATTTTTAGTTAATTGGAGACTGACGACGATTTGAGATTACCATGTTCGGTGTTAAGAAGGTGGCTGGGGTCTCTGGTTCTTCGTGAGCTGACTTTCTCAGTAAAGTCCAAAAGGAACAAATGCGGTCAACACTCACATCGTTTTCAGAGGAAGTTGATTTGAATGTTCCTGTTCCGATGTTCGAGCTCGTTACATAAGCCTCGTTCACTCTTTAGAAAGTAGAGAATTGAAATTTTAAGGGACTCCAGACCATAATATGATGGTCTGGGTAACCTCCTCGTTCAATGGCACCACAGCATTGCTTTTCTAGATGTCAGACAATAGTTGGAATATTATTGGGGCATGTTTAGCATCAGTAGGCCGCAGTATTTACCTTAACGTTATGGGGAACTTATGAAGAATGCTTTCACGTAGCCTCTGGAAGACGATTTTCAATTATTAATGAGTTAAATTAGTATATTGAACAAAGCTGATTTGAATTCGGTCCACAACTTTTAACAAATTAGTATAGATCATACTTGATAGAGTTATGATGTAATTAAAAAGAATGGATATGATATTTGTCGATTCAATGAAAAAAGCTTGACATATCTTAATAGATGTGAGGCAGTGCATGTTATCTGATTTTGTTCTACTGGATCGTGATTTATCATATTTACTTTGAAATTATTCTGAAATATTTATTTTTGACCATATACGGGGTTATTCAAAATTGTGCGTACAAATTGTTAGGGGAAGTAGAAAGCACAAAAGCAAGCCAGAATCACATAGAAAAAAGACCAGAAAAGCCATTTGGATGAACGAAAGGATACACGAACATGCGGACTAATAAGTTTGTAAAAGAGTATAAACTTTTTATTTTGCGATACTTTGTACAGTGCACATCCAGTTTCACAACTACTACTCAAAGTTTTTACTATTTACAGTTATACCTGCTTCACAGGGAAGCGCATGGATTATCCCCAAACAAGTGTTTAAGTGTTTGCGATCTAATTTTCAACCATATCTTTCATCGCACCCCCTCTCATACAATAAAAATGTACATAATAATAACAATGTATTTTTAATTTGTAACAATGTATTTTATTTTTATTTTAGTATTGGTAAGTTAATTATTAAATACATTGTGCAGTACTGATACAATCCTATTTATAAGTGTATTATATCAATGTAAATGTGTATTTTGTTTTTTATTATGTCGAAATATATTTTGTTTTACTTTCCTTTCAGTAAATTAATAATATTTTTAAATAGTATTTTCTCTCCGATATGCTCGCGCCCCTCATTTAGTGTTATCACTCCCCCTAGGTTGAGAATCGCTGGCCCAAACCATTCGAAAATACCCTGCATTTCACTGGCATTTGCAGCAGCGGTGAAAATTGCTGTGACGAGATCAGTATCTCTGCCCTTACGGTATTTGCAGACTGGTGCATATTTTCCGTACTCAGGCGGAACCTCACATGACTAGCACTGAAATCCAAATACATGCATGGCTAATAATGCTCTCTAAATCATCTGATTGGCGTTTACGGTCATAATTTCCTGTGCGATTCTCTCTTCTCTTTGTGTTTACTACCTCTTAACACGTATGTTAGATTTTGAATCACACTGTATAAATATATATGTAGGAATTGTATTTTCCCAGTCTAGCTTAAAAGCGTAAGTTTAATTCCTTCCTAATAATATTTTCTTACTTTCCGTACAAGTTCATTTGAATATTGTTGTGTCAGCGGAAAGATATCGAGAGATAACGATCACGCGCTCTCTCGGTGCTAATCACGTGATGCGTAGGTGTAAGCTCTCCGTTAAAAAACCGAGTGTAGTGTTTGAATCTTCAGGAGACGACTTTTTATTATCCAACAGAACAGACATGCGGTAGATGCGAGCATAGGCAGCTAAGGGGGTCTTTTCCTCGTTAGCACGGCGGCGATGGGCGATGGCTTTAACTAAACCTTTTAAGTTACATATCAACGTAAGTTGATATGTAACTTAAGTAAGTAACAAACCCTAAATTCCTCTTGTCTAAAATGTAAATAATACCTGTGTAAATACTTTTCTCAATTCATATTATGTTTTTTTAATGAATAAATACTTTAGTTTCATCTACTGTTTCTCCTTCTTTATCTTTGGTGCATTTACCCCTAGAGTGTTCCTTAGATGAAGCATTTTTACCTGTAGGCGGATTTTGGATTCTATATCCTGCAACCATTTTTCCTATATATATTAAGTATAAATTCTGCATCTTAAAGAGAAAGTTTTCATTTGCAACACATCAATGACTTTATATTTATGAGATATTATCTTTTGACTTCTTATAATATTTCTCAAAATTTTCTGTTACTTTTAAAGAAATATTTATGGCTCTCGAATAATTTTTAAACTTTTATAATAGACAAGACTTGTCCTTCCGTCTGAGAACATGTCGCACCACTTCCACAGCGAAAACACTATTAAAGCTAATCAACACACTGTTAAAAATAATTAATATCAGAAGAAGCAAATAATGTACACTTAAATAATAAATAACAGATTTTATTCAAACAGAAACACATTCATAAATAAGAAATACGTAACAAATCATCTTCCATGCAACTCTTTTTTTTCCATGTCCATCTGTTTACTTTGAAGATAGAAATCAAATCATCAGTTCATAGGAGTGTACTTTTTCCGCTGATCAGCTGTTTCTTTGGGCAGGTGAGAGATGACGTCACTCGATGGTTCTTGATCAGCCCAGTCTTGTTTGTCGGAAGTTGAAAAGAAGATAAAAACGAAACTGGCGAAAGCCAACAGAGATGCTGTTATACCGAAGGCGATTCGCCATTGATGCAGAGTATTCTAGAAAGGAAATGAATTTAATAAAAGCAATTTTTAAAAGCCCACTTTTGTTAGTGTATTAAAAAGTCGAAATTCCATTTAAATTCTTTCCTACTTTTTAGATTTTAATTCATTATTCATTAATCATATTATGGAATACATAAATAAATTTTTATCAAATTCACTACTGGGTGAAGCCACATAGTGGTGAATTTGAGAAATGGAATAAAAATTAATTTTATAATTGGATAAACAAATAATTAAGTTCCGAAAACATAAAATAGCATATTACTATCGAGGATATACATTTATACAAATTTTCGAAACTCTAGAAGATCAGAAAATGGATAAAAAGTTAATTAGAGAATTCAATTTTTTCAACATGAAACAAGAGTATAAACAAAAAACTATATATATGGTGAGCAATAAGAGTGAATAAAATTACAGTGGGTTACTGCCACTGTTATAAATATTATAGAATCTTAAATCAATTATTTTTCTCAAATTCACCATTAAGTGTTGCCATCCATGTTGAATAAAAAGTCACATGTATTGAATAAAATTCGCTACCCATATTGAAGTTAAGTTCTGAAAACATTAACAGTTTGGGCTGTCAATATGCTTTCGGGGATGATATTAATGTTCGCACAACGAACTCATATATCCTGATAAGGAACACCTCGCAAAACAAATGCAGGAAGGGATGCCATTTGTGTGATTTGTAGAACTGGTTCTTATTGACTGAAATAACCTTCGAATTTTTGTAGATATTAATACAAATTTTCTTTTATTGAGAGGAATTTAATGTATAATATTTTCAAAATGAGAACCTTCAGCGCAAAACCTTAATCAATTCTAAAAGTAGTCAGATACAGAGTGAAGTGTTTCTTTTTTTGTAGTTGGAATTGATGTTGTTATGGCATTTTTAAAGCAATTAAGGCTTTTCGGCTTCTTGTAAACCAAATTTTTCATATGTCCCGAAATGTATTAATCAAATGGATTAATATCTGAAGAATAATGTGGCCATTTTGATGCATCAGGATACAGATTTTACTTTCGATAGGCGATAACTCAAGTTCCAAATTCGTTAATAATTGCTTAGATCGGTTTTTCGATGTTGAAGATAACTCGCGTTGAAATTTTCATTATATAGATACCAGCTTTAAAAGAAAAAAAAGGAGCCGGCCTTCGGTTTAATGTTCGGTTTAATGTTTGGTAGATATTTTGAAGAAGAGTGGGAGTGGTATTAAATGATTTTCTTTCGTACCTTCTCTCACTGCACGCATTCATAGCGACATCTAGTGAAAATCTCCGAAGTTATTTCAGATCAGATTAATTAAAGATAGATTGTAGATTAATTAAAGCTCACATTGTAAATAAACTTTGCATCACTTACCTTTCCTTCTGTAAGTGCTCCAACAACTAAAGGTGTTATGAATCCTGTCAAATTAGCTATCGTATTCGTTATACCCAATAAAGTACCTAGAAAAAAAATAATAATCTGCAGTCTTTAATTATATAGAATAAATACAAAAGTTTACATAGAGAAAATCGTTATTTAATACAAACTGTGCCTATCGCTTTAATCCATTTTAACATTTACGGTTTGGTCTTGCAGTTTTAAAATTGTTGAAAATTATATTATTTGATTAACAATAGCGGATTTTGATAATATGAAGCCGCAGGCGAAAAATTGAGTTTACCCAATTTTATAAACTTGCTATCTGTATATGTCTGCCATGCACGCCAAATGGAATTTGAGACCCCTCAAGGTCTCGAGGCACGAGGCGAGCGCTTACAGAACCTGTGCGAAAAACCGCATCTGGTGATTAAATGCAAACAACTTTATTGAAAACAATTATCTTTTTATGTTTATATTTCCCTTTCAATGATGCTCGCTAAATTTTGTTTTTGCTTAACTCTTAGCTGTATTATTTTAATAACTATGTTGTGACAACAGAAAATATCATTCTGTGTAGAGTTGAAATTGCGAAGTAAAAAATTTGCATTAAATTCGCTGTGCTTACGCTACAACAAATGTGTTTTATCACACAATAATTTTTGAAAGTATTAGTGATATTTGTATATTTAGAGAGGGAAAATATTTAACAAATGAGAAAATGGAGTCATGGTGAAGCGATGCACGTTAAGTACACCACGCTAATTTAAGAATGCAATCTATTTCTCATCTTACAGGACTAAAAAGGACGTGACGTTACAGCATAGCGGTAGACAAAGTGAAGGCAGAAGACTTGAGAAACTGCATTTATGAATTGCATTATTGCATCATCGTGACATCATATGAATTCAGTTTAGGTGAATCGCCAATCTAACTATAAACGAGCCTAAGGACACGTGAGCGCATCACAAAAGTGCTAATTTCAATGCTAGTCACTCTCGCCTTTTCATACCAATAAGAATTTTCGCAGTTCGTGCAGTCTGATTATGCATTTTGGAAATACAGTAGAACCTCGGGAATCCGAACCCCAGGAATCCGAAATTTTGGATAATCCGAAAAACTTTTTAAAATTTTCTAACAACTTCTTACTGAAAAATAAAGAAAAATAACAATTAGGGTAAACCGGGGTTAGTTGAGCCGTTTTTCCTTCTGAGAATTTTTAAAAAAGGGAATTTAAATTTTAAATTTTTTTTTTTTTATTCTCGCACTATTAGTGAACCTTCAGAAATAATTTGCCATAGTAAAATTTGAATATATTAACTATCAGTATTAATTTAAAACCTCAAACTGACACCAAATCGCTTGGCTCAACCTGCCCCGACTGCAGGGTAAGTTCAGCCACTACTAACATGAAGCGATTATCACAAAACATTCTTCTATATTATTATACTTTATTAATTTAAGCAACCTAGTTGTGTTATTGTCCACATTATGTGTATTATATGCAAATTTTGTGCATTTCTATTCAATAGAAACTGAGATACAGCTTTTATGGTCATCTTCAAATAGTATTGTGTAATTATAATCAAAATTGAGTCCGCATGGATTTTCAAAAACAAGCATCTTGCATAATAAATCTGGTACAATTCCATCCTACATATTCAGAGATATTTCTATAACGCGCATCCTGATAAACCCTGTGTAGAAGCGCGGGCCAACGTACCCCATGGGCCCAACTAGCGCCATATCGTCATTTTTGTTTCTCATGAGTATAGGGATTTATTCTGAAAGCATTTCAATAAGCAAACAAGTCCTAAAGTAACAATAAAGAATTATCTTTCTGAATATTATTTGTAAAAATGGAAATAATAATTTATAAGAGAAGAATAAAACGATTATTCATATTATAATGTGGAAATTTACTCCGCTTAGTAAAAATTAGAAAATTCTGGCTGGTCCTTTAATGAACGCTACTTCTTCAATAACGCTGAAATGGAAGAAGGAAGACGGGATAATACACACTTGTTTGGAATGGCAGCGTAAAATACCGAAAACTCAGTTGTGTAAACTACAACAACGCCCCATTTTCTCCTATCGGCGACATTAAGATCTATTTTTTTTGCGGAAATCATCTTATGTATATGGAATTTGGTTATTTGGTTCCGTTCATTAGTTTTAGCTGCAGATGCCTCCAAACAGGGATAGTTGTTTTATGGCCAACCTGTGTTTTTTTACCCTCAACTTGCCGCGTGCTCTTTCCGTACGCCTTCACAGAGTCAATACTCTACTGTATTTGGTAAATCAAGAGTATTTTACCTAATTTCCAGGATAATACGAATTCCGCTGAATCCAAACAAAGGTCAGTTCCAATTAGTTCAGATTTCCGGGGTTCTACTGTAAGTGCTGCTAAAAAACTAATAACTTCCAGAGAAAGGTTCTTGTCGTCATTTTATGACCACCATAAGTTCGTTCTCGATTAGTTGCAATGTACTGTATTGTTTTGAACAACAGCTGAAAGAATTTGGCTGACGGATAAACCTATTCATTCCTGGAAGTACAGACAATGGGCCAGTATGAGTTTTTCTTCTTTGCATGAATAAGTATAACTGATGCATTCGTATACCATTTGGATTTCATTTCGGAATCAACATATCCGTTCTCTAATTACTAAATAAACAGTTTCGCTTCTCTTTCCTATTGTGATATATTCCATCTACGATTGCTTGGCTTCTTTCAGTTCCGGTCTCACGTCGGCAGCTTACCCTAAGTTAAGCTAGACGACTGCCGTTGTAACTGTGTTGAGTGATAAGAGGAGAAATAAACTGCTGTGGGTGATAAGTGGAGAAATACACTGCGGTGAATTATCCGCGGCTTAGTTTAATGCAAAATCCGATTTTTCATTGGGACAATTGCTTGGTGTAATAAGAAACCAAGTGTCTATTTATCCCGTCAATTATCTAGTGTGTACCTTGTTTGTAGCGATTGATGGTTAAAGAGCTATTACACACATATTATACAAAATTTTAGATATTATTTTGGAATGAGCCAATGAAGGTGAAATGAAATATTTATTAAAAGCCTATAAATCTAAGAATATTTCAAAAAATTAAATTTTTAAGGTCTGTCCTATGTGACAAGCACAACAAAACTGCCTATTTGGATAGCAAATTTAAATGAGAAGCAGATATGAAATTTATTGCTTTTATGTCCTTTATGATTCAAACGCGAAACACGCATTATTCATGCTAACTTATTTATTCCTATTTCTGTTAAGGACAACAACTCCTCATTTATTTTTGGTCACTGTTATTTTATTTAGACTTTCGATGAACTTACCTGCATATTCCGGTGACATATCTAGAAGTGTGAGATTTTGCCCATTATATGCAAATCCACCAATGGCTATTGAGAATATGAAAAAAATTTTATTCATCGTTACGTCACATCCTGAGAGGCACACACCTATCAGACCCAAGACAGTACCGAATCCTGCTGGAAAAATATACAGCAAAAATTTTAGAAACAGCTTATATTCACGAAAAGTAAAGAATTAATAGAAAAGTGAAAATAAATAAGTAAATTTTGGTATATATTGTCGCTTAACAAACAGTACCATCAATTACAAATTCCGTGTTTTACAAGAGAAAGGAAAAAACTGAATTTTTTACAAAAAACAACGAATATTGTGGATTTTTTTGTATATTGGTACGTCATACGCAGTCTCATTTCATACTAGATGTGAAAAAAATAAATTTGTTATTGGTTGTGAAAAAATCAGATTTTTTTCCTTTCTCTTGTAAAATGTGGATTTGAGATTGGCAGTGCCGTTGTAAATTTCTTTTTGCTTCTCGTTTAGAAACTTAGAAAATTTATAATGCATATATTTACAATTGGATAAAAGGTCAAATATTGAAATATTGTTTTGAAAGTAGATGAAAAATTATTTTGAGTCAAAGAGCATATTGGTCTTATTTTATTCAAATATATGAGGCAGCTATGCGAAACTTCATTTCATTTCCTATTTTTAAATGAATATGGGCAACGGAGTCAGTTTTACGGCGTTTTCCAGATTCAATGGGAACCTAGATGCATTTTTTGCGCTAGAAAGTGAATCAAAGCCAACTTACACACAGAATTGCAGAATTTTCTCACAAAATTCATAGAAAAGATATTCTTTCGAATAAGCGAATCACCCACAGCTGAGACTATCAAACCAACTAGTGTTTGTAGTACGTGAGGAAAGGATGAAAAGAAACCATTCTGCGAAAAAAAATTATATAATTAACAAAATAACAGAAAAGATTTTAATATGCAGTAGACATTTGTAGCAAATTTTGTGATAAAAACCATATACATGGGGGCGGAGGACTCAGAAGCAAAACTTTTAGAGTTAGCAGAGAACAATACAACAAACATTTTAGCCCATTACAATTAGGTTAAATAGGGGAAAAAATTTATATAGTTTTGAAACTTTGGTCAAAAACTTCTTTGGCCTCAAGGATATCAGAACCGAAGTTTCCATCTCTCAGGGGGGAGCTTCCCCTCCTAGGGGGAAAAACTGAAGTGAAGTGGGGTGTTTGGCCGGTTTTTCCTAGAATTCTTCAAC
>BGPR01010863.1:653-27374 GCA_013235015.1 Araneus ventricosus | reverse complement strand
ACATGAGAGAAATTAAAAAATAAAACACAAACTACAATTCTCTTACTGAAAAGTAATTTAGGAACCCAAGAAAATAATATGAATGCATGAATATATAAAGGTAAAACATTCAAAAGAATTAATCTGAATCAAGTATTTTTTAAACTAAAGAGCAATAAAATGAACAAAAATATATACAAGAAAAAAATGAGTATAAATAATAAATATAAATCCTTAAAAAAAAGAGTCTAAATACATAAGTAAATAATCAAAATAAATGCGGTTATTATGAGAAGAAAAGTTATAAAGAAATAATAGCATATTGAGCAGTGCTATAGTGTCCAAATTCGATGACCTGGATGGTGTTATTGGGAGGGTGGGACAGAATGCAGCAGGTGATTGGGAGGATAAGTAAAGGATCAGTTCATAATAAAATACTTTTTTACATTTAAAATGTATAATTATTTTGTCTAGTATTGGAATCGTGAAATAATAAAATGTAAACAATGAAACAGTTTATATTTTGCTGTTATTGTTTTTTATTTTACTAGCTGATATACTCGGCGTTGCTCGGGATGAAAATATTTTCAAGTCTATGAACTTCTAAAAATTTAAAGTTGACTAAACAGTGTTTCGTAACAACATGTTTCGTTCATTTTTGTTTGACCTCTGCCGTGTCGTTTGACCTTTCGGCCAGTACTTCCTTTTGTTTCCACACTTTAAAGCACCTGGCATGAGTCTAGCAATCCTTGGAATTCCACATTCCCTCCTCCATCTTTACCACTTTGACAACTGAAGCTCTTTAATATCATGGTTTTTATTACCATCATTAAAAGTATCATTCTCTTCTTTTTGGTTCTACGTACCTGATCGGAAAAACACCCGATAGAGTTTCTTCCTTTTCTCTTTAGCTCCTCTCCCTTCGGAACCGGACTCATTAATCTTGAATGACTTTACACACTCATTAGGATCATTTAAAATTTTTGTTAAAATTAAATGAAGCATCACATAGGTATAGTTATTAACTAACATCATTGGATTGCTATTAAAACATATTGAAAGATGTGTACATGCTACGAAATAAAAGTAGAAATAAAAATTTTGCCTTTCCGTTAATATTCAAAGAAAGCAATATTTTTTATAACTTTAACAGCGGCAAAAACACTGGAATGAGAGATTTTATAGAACAAAAATTCGGTTTGAATTTAATTACAATAATAGAAAGCTTTGTTACAAATTGTGTTTGAAATGAATTTCTAAATGTTTATTAAAATTGGGGGGGGGGGGGAACGTATGCCATTTAAATTCAGATCAGTTAAGAGAAAATGTTTTGCTCATTAAGATGGTATATAAATCATCTTCGTGCAATATATATTTCAGAGGTTATTGGTGAAAAACTAAGTAAAAACGCCGAAAATTGGCTTAATTTTTGTTATTTAACTAAATATTTTAAAAAGTAATTATTTTTGAAAGTTGGAAAAAGCACAGTGGATCTAGATGGACCCCAAAATGGCATGCGCAAATTTCATGTCGATGCTGTTCATAGTTTAGGAAGAATTCTTGTGACAGATATGCCAGTAAAACATCTTTTTTCCTCCATAGTTCGTCCCTCTTCAATAGGAACCGGACTAAGTAAATGAAATATAGGGATGAGAATCCACCGGTAATTAAGCGGGGTCTCGCTTCCCTGGTGGTGAATTACCCCCACTCCGTTGACGGAACGTACCTTCCCCGGGGAGAGGTTGGGTCGTGCCGGTGATGGTTATTAGGACTCAACCTTCAGTTTCCGACTGCTGTCGTGACAACTATCATTCAGATGACTCCGAATGTCTGGCAGGGCGGGGGGTAACTCTACTACGGTCACGGTATCGTTGACTCAGTGGCGTAGCATCTGGGAGCAAGCAGGATAAACACACCGCTACGGGCAGTCTTAGGAGGCGCCATGGAGACATAATAATAGTGCGTCTATGCTTTTTTTAGCCAAATATGATGAGGGAGCGAAAAAATTATCAAATACCATGGCGGCCATTTACCCTTGCTAAGCCATTGATGATAACTGAGGGCGGAAAAAAGTAATATAATGACGCGGATGTCACTTGCCCTCTCTATGCTACTACGTTAACTAGTGTGTTTTCACATCAATGCTTACAATAATTACTCAGAATTGTGCCCACTAGGAAAAATGAATGTTGGAAGCATGAAAAGTTTGCTGAAATATGAATTTTAAACTATGAGTGAAGTCCTTACACATCTGAATTATTTGTCATTGTTTATATATTTATCAGAACATATATGATTATGAAATATAGCATTTGAATCATTATATTTTCTAGAAATCTAATCGTAATGCCAAACACTGCAATACTTGTCGGTTTGGAAAATTATTGTCCGCTAAAGGACACAAAATCAAGGCTTCAAATTTGTGCCCTTTAAGACACAAGAATCAGGTTTGTTGATAGTTTTGACAGGAGGGATAGTCGATGGCGTACATACCTCTGTAATCACCCAGAATGGTAATTTGATGGTTAAAAGGTTCAAGAGATCGATTCTTGCACCTTCTATTTCCCCGTATGCTGAAGCTATTGGCAATACATTCATTTTAATGGACGAGAATGCTCAATTTCACAGAGCTTGTCTTGTTCTAGACTGACTTGCAGTCACAGTATCGAGCGTATGGAGTGGCCGGCATATGCATCCAGCCTGAATCCAATAAAGCATGTGTGGAAAACTCTAGGGAGACTGGTTGTTGCTCGACCAAGATTTTTTCTGACAATTCGAGAGCTAGAATATCTCTAGTCTCTTCCCTTTGGAGAAATGAAAAAGAGTGACTCAGAATTTAGAGGACCACTTTGTAAATCCCTAGCCAAGCTAGCCGTTTTACTTGTTCGGGGAAATCACACGCCCTATTGATATCTCATGTAGTTCCAAGAAAAACAGACTGTCTAAATTTTTACTTCCAAATATTGAGACTTCTGAAATATTTACAAGTGCTTGTGACAGTCTTTTATCTGTTTTACAAAGTAAAAGGTTTTTGTACTATGCATTTTTAAGCCAAATTTTTAAGTCTCACACTTTTGTAGGACTACCTGGAAACATCCATTCTAATTTTTTTTCAAAAAAAGAGGATTGGAACATATATATTTATTCAAAAGTTTAAGTAATCCTTTAATTTTTTGAGCTATGTATTTTCTTTTAACTAAAAATAGCTGCAAGACAACATACTTCAGCCATTGGAAAATGCAAAATGGTGCTAAAAAATGTTGGCAAATCTGTCATCATAGTATAAAACGACCAATTTTGGCAGGTTATGGTTATGACAGCGGCCCAGAATGGTATAGATGTCAATATTTTCTTCCATGGTATGGGAGGAATCTGAAATGGAAGACATTTTTATCACAACAGGTAATCAAAGTATTATTTTTGTAAATAACTTTTTTAAAAAATATCACCACATTTTTCTCAAACCATGACTGAATAAATGTAATTGAAAATAAAGCTCTTTCCAAAGCTAACAAAAATAAAACATAAGGGAAAAACACTAATTCATTTTTGCTTGAACAGAGGAAAGGTTGCTAGTTCACTATTTAACTGAAAAACAATTTAACGCAAATAATTTGGTTGGGTTTTGGAAAATAACAGAATATAGCAGCAAGTTTTATTTCACTGATATGGAAGGAACTAAGATTTTACATTCTCTATTTTGCATATTTTTACTCCTTTTTTTGATATTTTAGAAAACCACACAGAGAATTATGAAAATAATCACTAAAACGGTCATTTACAATGTTTCTTGGTTTTTTGTTTTTGTTTTAGACCCACACCTACCAGCCTACCCAAACGGGTGTAAGGCCTACAACAGTCGGAAACAACAAGTTAAATTTATTTTACACAATATCCCCTGAACAGGGGCAGTGAATTTAAACAGGTTGAGTTATTAAGCACAATTGCTCACCCACACAAGTGGGGAGAAGGAATGGTCACAAATGCTCAACCCACCTAGTGTCCTAATTACAATGCAAATACTCTCATTTTATGTATAAAACCACAAATAAAAATAAATATTACCACATACAGAAAATGCTTAAAATCTGTTAGGGCAAAGAAGTAGAACGGATAATAACATAAAAACAATTTCAATAACAAGGAAAATTATACAGTAACAAATAATTAGAAAAAAGATAAAAATCTAAAACCAATAAATAAAATACTAAATAACATTTCCATAGTAACACTAAGAAACATTAAAATACACCAGAAGACATTTAAAAGAGATCCAATAGCCCAGAGCTCAACATATCATATATCCAAGACTTTTTAAGAACCTAAGATGCTCCAGAACCAGTGTTGGAGCACAAGTAGTAGAGGAGGCCCGGGTCTCTGTGCTTACGACTTTTAACTAAAAGGACCCTATATATCCAATAATCCAATAATAGGCTTCTTCCTAACCAGGCCTCTGGACACATCGCTCTGAATACAGATTTAAATACCATGTCAACCAAGCCAAAAACACTTTCTTAAAAACTGTGGTATATGCTAAAAACCATCATCACCCTCTTCACATCAGCAGAGGGATCCTTAGTTGGTAGACCCATTAGATCTGGTAGTCAAATCAATTAAAATTTCAGATAAAAGTTTAGGAAATGCATTATTACAAGGGTTTCTGAGATAAAATCTATAAAATAATTAAAAATATTCTAGTTAGAAGTTGTCAATGTTATGAAAAGATTATAATACGTGATAACTAAGAAATGTTTCTTGGTTCTCCATGTTATAATTATCTCTTATGTTTCTACTTTCTCCAGTGGCGTAGAGACCGGAAGGCAAGGGGGTATAGATGCCCCAGTTTTAGGGGGTGCATTGGGTCAAAACATTACTAAGTTTATACCAATTTTAAGCAAAAGGGGGCGGAAAATTACTATACTCAGGGCGCCGTTTACATAAGTCGTTGTTGATGATGCGGGGGACTGAAAAAATCATATTACCCGGGCTCTACTTACCTTGGCTACTCCACTGATTTTCTCTAATTTCATAGTATGGTTTCCTTTTATAGTATTGGTTCTATATAGTAAGCACAATTTTACGGGGTCACCATTTTGTTTTATCTTCATTCTGATTTTATTTAGGACAGCATCGCTACATTTGGCTCTTATATGGTGAAATTCGTGCACCCTTCTTTGCTGTTGCATTTCAACTTTATATTATTTATTTCATACAATGATTTTCGAGTCAAGGGCTTTCTTGACTAGAATCTAAACTTCATTACAGACTTTTTATTTTACTCGACTTCTTTCCTCTTTGTAAATATTGAATTTTGTATTCAATTTTTCACTCACTGGGTGAAGTACTAGAGTTCTTACATTTTACACTATTGTGTGTTCCCGATGTCAATACATTATTTTATCATTTTAGTAACCAGTACAGTTATTAATTTTAATTAAATTTTGATTTCATTGAGGATGAATACAAAAATTATTAACAATAGACAGAAAATACATACTGGAATTAAGAGGCATACTTGCTGGACACTTTTGCACATATTCTCCAAATCTATGTAAGCATTTATCTGAACATAGGACCAACTTGTTTAAAACCTCACGTCCCTGTCCATTGAGCCAGTTCTCGCCAGCTGTTTCCACATCATTGTTTGAAGGAAATCTTGTTCCAGATAAGTGTTTGCAGCCCAGATTGGGTATCAAATTTGGGCTGTATGGGGTATGAGGCATTTGGATTCAGTTTTCGGCGTTCAGTTTGTAATCCACAGTTTATTTTAGTAATATTAATGTCACGGTTTGAAAGAACACGAGTCGTCTTATCCAAAGGTTTAATTGGGCTGTATCCCAGAGGCACCTAAAGATTAACTATACTGATTTTATTTTAATTTTGAACAAAAGATATTATTATAATACGAAGATGGATCCGAACAAAAGGTTACAAAGATAATAACAAATTATTTATTAACAATAGACAACTTGTTTAATCGGCTTCGTAGAAATCACGTTTTCACATCTGCTGTCTGAAGAGAACCTTGTTCCTAATAAGTGTTCCTCCAATTTCGGAAAAAGGAAATTGTCACTGGGTGCCAAATCTGGGCTGTATGGGGGTGGCTCCAGACTTCCCACTTGAACTTTCGCAGCAATCCTTGAGTTTTGCGTGAACTATGGGTATTGTCATGCAGGAGGATGACGCCATCACTCAACACGCCAGGGCGTTTTCGTCGAATGACTTCACGATGGCCCAGTGACTATTTTCTTTTTTCGAAATTGAAGGAAAAATTATCTGGAACAAGGTTCTCTTCAAACAGCGATGTGAAAACAGCTGCCGAGAACTGTTCAATGGGCAAGAACTGAGCAGGATTTCCACCAAGCCGGGGTAAAGAAGCTGGTCTTGCGTTCAGATAAATGCCTAAATAGATTTGGTGATTATTTAGAAAAGTGATCCACAAGTATGCCTCTTAATTCCATTTCGTATTTTCTGTCTAATGTTAATAAATAATTTTTTATAACCTTTGTAACCTTTTCTTGGATCCATCCTCGTATTTCAAAGTTCGTAATATTTATAATAATGAATTATGAAATATATTAAAGATGGAAAAGTAGAAAAAATAATAAAAATAATTTTTTTAAGCATACTTATACGATATTGTTATGACTTCCGCATTTTTAATAAAAAATTATTTTCGACTGCTTAATATTATAATAATAGCTTGTTATATTTTTTAAAAAATTTAATTGCGATTTAAAAACATTTTCAACTCACTTCTTTTCGAAGATCCATCTTTTGGTTGGATGTGATGTACTTTATTTCCTTCTCTGAGATCAGAGGATGAGTCAGAGGTGAATCTGTTACCAAGAGTACCCACAAAATAAACCACGCACACCCGAGCATTCCTAAAAATAGTATAAGCAATGCCCATTCAATTGGCTTTTCTTTCTTAATTTTTGAACTATTAATCCTAATGAATTTTGTGACAGGTTGCAGAGTTATTTCTGGTTTGGCCTAAACTATTTAACCAATGAAATTTCAAATAACGTTTATTGATATTTTATACACCTGTTTGCCGTTGATTAATTTTTTGTTAAATAAAAAGTGAAAATTAAACAGTTTCTAGTTTAATAAAGTGTCCCAGAAGGATAATCTGAAATATATGCTTTAAACAAATTTTTGAAAATAGGTGAATTTCATTGAAATGTGTGCTTTCTTTTGTTAAGTGAAATCTTTCCTCTAGAGGAGTATAGTGCATCTAGCACTTTTGTTGAACTGAACCCTTCAAATGATCAGGGTTTAGTTATTTCAGGTATAGTCCTTAAGCGGCCCATTCACCGCTCTTCCAATCTGGAATTTTTGGAACACGGGAAGGAAAAACCTTTCGTCAGGGTGATAAACCGATGAAAATTAGCATAGCGGAATGGAAAGATCGGAATTCAGAATAGTTTGAAGTCTGATTGGAATGGCCGGTTCGCTTTTTGAGGACGTCGCCGCGAGGCTAGCGGGAAAACAATAGGTCTGTCTATATTGAGAAAACAATAGGTCTGTCTAGATTGTCGCGTCGAGGCTAGAAATGAAACTCGAAATCCCCCGTGTGGGGGAGGTGGAGTAAAGGGTGGGAGGAATTCTGCGAATTTGAACCTTGTCTCAAAACAAACTTTGGAACATCCGTGATTATTTTGCTTAATTTTTCGACCAAAATGAGTGGAATACAATTTTCAATCTTTATTGTCTTGGCGAGTTTTCTTGGAGCGCTGAATCGCCAGTTTGGTTCAATTTCTTTCTTGACGATAGACACGCGCTCTATTTTTGGCGAGCTGAAGCATCGGGAGCCAGAATAATGCGCCAATTTGGACGGAAATGCATGGTGTGTGTATAGTGGAGAATAGATTTTCTGCGGGGGATTAGCTAGTTTCCTTATAACTCCCTCACTACTGAAGTTGAAAGAAAAGTAAATCAAATTAGGCAAATTATTGCCTCTTCATAGCGAGAAACTTTCATATTTAAAGTTTTTCGATAGCAACCATCCCTTTAAAATTAGAGGTTGAAAAGTGATTTTTAACCCCTTATTTCGACTGCTTTATAACATTCGTCTGTTACGGTTGTTGGAAAACTCTCATCAGTTACATTCACTTGCAACCTTTTTCATCCTCATAGTTACACCCTTTATGAAATTAGAGGTGGATATTGAGGTGGGGAGTAAGATTTTATTTTTTTTCTATCTCCGGACACAGATAGTCTACTTACAATCCCGGCTTTCTGACAGGAATTGCTTTAGTTTAAAGAGGTTAACATCCAGTTTCGTGAGCTACACGGAGGTTAATTTGGGATGTACCTCATAACTTTGAAGTACATTCAGATGTCGATGTAGACACATGAGTCAGCATTCCTTTTTAAAGCACCCAAGAAGGAGAACGTGGAGCTGGACATTTACGATCATTCCACACCGCTCAAATTCGGTCGCAACGCTCCACACCCGAACGTCAATGCGGAAATCCGATGAAAATTGGAGTGATTTGGACCAAAATTTAAATTTTTTACTTTCTTTCTCGTGGACATTCACGAGAAAGAAAGGCTAAGCTATTTGTCCCCAAAACTAGTTTGTATTCCACTCATTTTAGTCGAAAAATTAGGCAAATCATTCACGGATGTTCCAAAGTTTGTTTTGAGACAAGGTTCAAAGTCGCAGAACTCCTCCTCCCCCATACGGGGGATTTCGAGTTTCATTTCTAGCCTCGACGCGAGGTCCCAATGTAGGCAGATCCTCTGTTCTCCCGCTACCTTCGCGTCGAGGTTCCAAATTGGAATCGGCGGATGGAGTTTTGGATTTTGAGTTCTTTGGAATTCCACCACTTCCAATCCATTTGCACCAAATTTCATAGGTTTTCGACCTTGACGATAGGTTTTTCCTTTCCGTGTTCCAAAAATTCCAGATTGGAGCAGCGGTGAATGGCCCGCTTAAAAATCCGACTTCGCTTGAAATCTATATGGAATGTTGGGTCAGGAAACTGAAAAGTGAACGGTGTAGATACTTGGGGGATGGGGAGTGAGGCTCCCTCGCAGAAGCGAAAGCTACAAAACCGCCGTTCCGTTTTGAAAGCGGGGAGGGGAGTAGGTGCAATAGTCCTAGGGGATCGGAGTGCTCGTAGGTGATGGGTTTGCGCGACCCGGTTCACGAATGATCTACCCAAATGGATGGGCTTAAAATTGGAATGATGTGGAGTGCTACCCCGTCATTTACGAGGTATGGATTGATCGTGAATGTCCAGTTTATGTATTTCAGGCCGTGGCCATGACGGATCTTTGATGGAATTAGGTCTCAAACTCTCGGCCACCGATTGCAAGGGTGCCATTAAGCCACCTCGGGCTATTAATTAGGGGAAAAAATTGAAAATTTTTCTTAATAATTCCGAAAGTACGAATATAAAGAATTTTGTTAGCTGCATAAAAATACTTACAGTATGAACCCCCTTTTTCACACTTTTCAAGGGACAAAACGAATAGTGGTGTAAACTGAGGGGGAAACCTTATATATATAAGAAAATGCTCTGGAAATCAGAGGGGACCTATAAAAAGTGTTGTAAACGACTGGAAAACGTTAAACGCGGGAACTTAAATGCGAGATAATGCTCTATGTCCAAGCTGTGACAAAAGATGCCTTTTACAATTGAACCAATACTAGACGATCTGGAAGATTTTTCTTAAATCATTTTTTTTTTCAGTGCTCACCTGTAACGTAGAATGATGCTGGCCATCCACCAAGCCAGTCGGAATCACAGAGATATGCAGATAGAGACATTGCCACTAGAGAGCCAATATTGACACCTGCATGCACTAGAGTATTTAGTACCGCCTTTTCGGAATCCGGAGCCCACTGTCCAACCATAAAATTCATGGCTGGAAAAGCTACGCCCTATAAAAATCCATTTAACTTAGAAAATTCAGAAATAATTCAATGAATTACAGTGGGACTTTGACTAATTCGAAGCTAAAGGAAAAAAAATAAAAATTTAATTTATCCAAAAATTTGAATTGAGGAAAACTAGATCTAAAAATGAACGCAATAAGAGAAATAAACATTTTTAAATTAAAAATGACAGCACATATTTTTTAAATATTTAAAAGGTCTAATAAATAATAAATAATTTTAATTAATAAAATAATGATTATTAAAAATTTTTGATTAAAATTTTTCAATGATTTGAAATATAAAAAGTTCAACAAAAAGTAAGGAATTCTATTTAACAAACAGTATACAGGACTTTGAATGCGAAAACTGCGGAATAAAACTTCAAAATGCATTGTACAGTACACTTCTAAAGCGTTCTAACTTTTTTAAAAAAAGCGAGGATTTATTTATTGCTCTTTTGATTAAATGCATTAAACATTTGTAAGGTCTTCGAGTGAATTAAAAGACTTAAAATTATTCCCATACCATCACTGAGGACACAAATTATGGAAGTATTTTGCTAACGAAAGCAATTCAGAAATAATAAACGTATTCAAAATTTTTAGTTTTGACTGCCAATTTTCCGAAGTATATTCGAATTATAGACAATATTTTAACACTCTATTAAAATAAAATTTAAGGGGGACGAGAGAAAATATTCGAATCACGGAAGAATTCGAAGTTGAGGTTGTTAGTCGTCAAGAATTTTGAAATTAAATTCTTGACTTTTAACATTCAGAATCTTTAGTAATTCTCTTTTTAATTCCGAAAATTCGCACAGACGGTAACTTAAAAAATGAATACCTCTATGACTCGGGTATTTAATATCACATCTTCACAAAACCGGTGTCGATGGAAATGAACCAAAACGGACAGGTTTGTACAAATTGATTAATCGAGTTACGGTTAATGAAAGGCTAAAATTTTTTTCTGCATTGCGTCTGTTAATTTTTTAGCTGAATCCTTTCCTCGGCATGAAATTAGTCTCTAAAAATTTCCTATAGAGTTTAGATGAAAATTTCAAGAGTTATAGGGATTTAAAAAATGACACTTCCAGTGTTAAATTAGTCTTATAAACTTTTAACAATATCTTGGAAACTCTTATACCTTTCTCAAAATTTCTTTCCTTCACTAAAAGAACATACTACTACAGCACAAAATAATGAAACAAATTCCTAATTAAAAATAATTAAATATTTTTTACGAATATTTAAACATGGTTTTGAAAAAAATGAATTGTAACATGTAAAATTTACCCACGAAAGCAAAGCTGAGATGTTAAAACATCGAAACGTGCATATCTGTAATAGTTTTTGAAATATTTATTAAAAAAAACTGCAAAAATACTACAGTCGACTGTTAACGCCCTCTATTTGAGGAATCCTATGTTATCTTTAATTAATTATCAATCTACTCATGGTTAACACGAGTTTTGAACTCGCACTAGAATTATTTTTTTGACTTTCAGTTCATCGATTTTAATATTAAACGAATTCACTTTTGTACAATATTTATTATTTTTATCACCGATAATACAAAATTTCTAATATTCATGAGAAGAATTTCAGAAATTTAGAATTTTTCTTGAGAAGAAAAACATATTATATTGCTGAATTACGATATTTCCATATTCAGTTGACGTTTGAACGTAATCAGCGAGTGATTTAGTCAGCATAATGGCTTATTTCTTTTCAATTTTGTTTGTCAAGTTTTGCATCATTTGAGGTTTTGTGCAAGTAATGCCTAAGTATGAAGTTGTTTATTTCTGAAAAATAAAACTTAAACAATAAATCTGATAATTTAAATAGTTGAGATTTCCTTTAACATTTCAAATAAAGGTGATGAACACTGCTCTATTTATAAATGAAAATCAAAGATATATTTTACAAACTTTTCTCTCGTGTTTTGTATTTTTTTTTATACGGAATTAAAAGGTGTGCTAATTTATATTTATACTAATTAAGAAAATCCAAATCTTATCCTTTCTTTCGAGGATGTGATAAAGTATTTCTAATGTAGATCTACACTTTTTTCCTACTATTTTCATTGCTATATCTAAGCAGAGCAGTGGCGTCTAGTCATCTTAGAAACAAGCAGTGCTGCAAAAGTTTTCACTGGTACTGGGTTTTTGAACAAAGTTCAAATCCGGCATAATGCGACCTGCATTTTTTATATTCAATTTTTCGCTCATCAAAAACATCAATTTTTCGCTCATCATCTGTGAAAATACGATTTTTTTAAGGTCTGCAACTTTCAGATCTTCTTAGATACTTCAAATAATAATTATTGTTCCCTCCTTATAAATATTTTTAAACTGAACAATATTTTATAAAATTATCTTCACACTTGTTTTCGAAGAAATATTTCTAACAATAGAAAACGAATATTTAATAAACCATACACGTTTCTGTCGAGGCAACATGTGTCGTGTCACTCTTTCAAGTTTTATTTAAAATTAATCTATTTACCTAAATAATAATAATTCTTTTCATTCTCAGAGTTATTTATTTAATGTATATGATGTTCAAGTTAATTTAACATAACATTGCACTGCAGAACTTTACTGTAAAAAGCCGTGTGCTTACTACATTCTTTGTTCGAATCCTGGTTTTAAGAAACTGCACTTTAGTAACCATCCCTTTCAAAATTGTAATTTGTTCCTTTCCCTCTTCGTGGAAAATTTGTTCTAGGGTAGGATAAGCATTGCGCTCCTTTTTTATTGAGAAAACTCGGGTTCGAACTCATAGAATTTTTTTTCCCATGGGAGGTTTATTGCCTTGCGAGAAAGTCACAGCTGCAAAAAAGGGTCCAGAGAAATCCTTTTTCCCACAGACAAAGAATTTGTTCAGTGTCAAAGAATGTCCAGCTGTTTCCTGTTTTGACCTACTAATTGGCCATTTCGAGCTATTTTGAATTCGTGAGAATGTTCGTTTGCGGGGGCTTGGTTCGTCCTGGTTGACATTAAGGGTTGAGGGTCCAGTTGCCCCCTGGGGTGATTGCTTCCTGCCAGCTGGTCGAGAGAAAGAAGATGCCATTAAAAAAAGTTGGGGTCAAAAAATCAAATTGATTCGCTCTTGGAGTTCTTACGTAGAAGAAGGTTTCTCCCTTGTTGACCAATTGTGATCACACTTTTCATTGGGGGTGGGGTCGCTAAATTTGTTTTTGGCTTGGCGACATAATGAATCAATAGTTTAAAGTGGAATTGGCGACAAGTTTAAAAGGGTTTACTGTAGAATAAAAAATTCTGGTAAGACGCAATTGGGTTAGTGTATAGTTTTTTTGGCAGTTATCTTCCCGCCAAGTTTTTGTATAAGTAGTTTGTTTTGGGGGATTTGGAGGAAATTGGAGCTTTGGAAAAATTTTGAAAGAATGATAAGGTCAGAGAGAGCTAGCCGAGAGAAGAAGCGGCATGTTATATGCAAATGTGCACTATAAACAAGATCATTGATTCTGACTAAGAGGCAACAAAAGAAAATTTGAGCGCGGTAAAAGGGATCTCGGCAAATGACGACGCAGCTCGGCTTTTGGGTTGCCATGTTTGATTGATGTATATTTTTGAGTAGCGTGCTTTGACCATGCTGTTGCATGCGTGATAGCAGGGCTAGTTTTAGGCCACTTTGACATTCGGGCCTAGATACCGCGAATGGATGAGATGTCCGGCCTGCTAGGCAGTTTTCCTCTTACCACTGCGATCTTCAAAAATGAGAGCGAACGACTGATAATCTGGTGATTATCTGGGGTGTGTCCGGCCTGCTAGGCAGTTTTTCATCTTGCCACTGAGATCTTCAAAATGAGTGCGAACGACCGGTCCGGCCTGCTAGGCGGTATATTATCTTATCCACTATGAACATCCCTCGAATTGGCGATTCCTCAGTGCCTCGACAAGCCTGCGAAAAAGAATGAACACTCCGGCTGTGATCATGTTTAGAGAAGTGAAAGAGACGAGAACTTACATGATTAATGCTCAAAGATACGGCAGCAAATTACATGGTTCCAATCATGATGCCGAGTTCCAAACCCCCAGCAAATAGATGAGTACAATTTTTGCAATTTTTCTAATGTTTTGTTTTGCTGACGTTTTAAGTGTGGATTAAAATTTTGGGATTCATTATCACCTTGCTAGATTGCCATAAGTAAATTTAATTGTTGTTTTTTTTTCAAGGTCTACAACTTTGCTGATATTTTTTTTTAATATAAGGAACTACCCTAAAAATGGTGCGCTAAAAATGTTTTTTTTCTTGGGACCAGGGTTCCGAACTAAATTACCATGGTATTAAATAAATTTGAAAACTGGTAAAATTTACTTGGAAATTCTAGTGGATCAGTAATTTGAATCTTAATTGATTAACTTGAAATTCAGAATTAAGTCTGTATTTGAAATTTAAATGATTAAATGTAGTGCTTTGATTTTGATGCTTTAAAAAACCCAATTTAGATTGCAGTAAATGTTCAAAGAGTTATAATATTAGATTGACTTGAAGGGTCTTTGTTTTTCTATTTGATGCAAGAAAATTAAATCTTTAATCTAAAATGAAGCACAGTATTTGATAAAAATGTTTTTGCAGCTAAAGATATAGGGTGTCTTAGATATCTGAAATAAGATTGCTAAATGCTGTTAAATCTCTAAATTTCATGTTTTGATTGTTATTTTGTGTGCAGCAGGTAAATTTGAGATGGATTCTATTTAATTGCTTCTACATAAGCGACAGTGTTGAGAGTATCTCACATGATGATTTACATTACAAATGGTAATTTGAAATATTTGATATGTATAGGTAAAAATAGATGTCATGACAACCTTTTAGATTGAATGTTGATTATCTCGCAACTAGCTAAGTTGCTGAAGTGTATTTGATGATTTTTTTATATGTGTTTATTTTAATGAGGTGGCGCCCCTTTTGAAATTTTAAAGTTTTTTTCTGAACACGTTCTTATACATATCCCAGAACCATTCATGAAGGCATTGTTTAAAATTATATGTATAATTCAATTTGATTTATTAAACGTTAGCCTTACAAAATCTCAAATCTTGTGTCTGTCAATTTCTTTATGCATTGCTGAGAAAATCACTGTGTATTCATGAATCTGGTAGAAGTTAGAATTTTTGAACCTTGGGTATTGTTTTGAAAAATCACAACGCATTGTACTAGGAAAGGAAGGGATTAAATTTGAAATTCATTACTTGTTTAAAGTCAATTGCTATATAATGACTACCAAATGAGAACAAACATCACACATGAAGTGAAACTAAAACCCATCAAACAGTACATGAGAGAAAGCGAAAACAAGTCAAATGAGAAAGCGAAAGCCAAAGTCGGGGGCCAAACAAGGGCTGTAATGACAGCAGCTCAGGTGCCAAAGAATTTAAAGGGAGAAAGGGTTACTTCCTTCCACAGATTCGTCGCTCAGTGGGGCTCAGTACGCGAATTTCGATCCTTTGGGGGAGGGGGGGGAATCTCTTTGCAGCTCTAGGCTGTGTCTCTCTTAGTTATTGATAGATTTTTCTGTCTTACCTTTACGTTTTTTATTACTTTTTTTCCGTTTTCGTTGATCATTGAACTCTCCAAGTGGAAAAGTAAGAAAATAGGGATAAAAACGAAAATACAAGCTTTTAAAATAACTTCAGGGGTGACTTTAGCTCTTCAGTCCTAATGAACGAGCCGCCAATGAAACAGAGTTTAAAATTTCAGTCCTGGAAGAACTTGTCATTTTTGTCTACTACAAGGTTTCCTTGATATACGACCAAGTTCCCTTCTGACTGTTAAGTCGTAAATCGAACTGGCCGTAAGTCGGATTATCATTATTTTCATTCAACCAGGTTATAAAAATTGTACATAAAACAAAATATTACGTATGTATAATTATTGTACGTAAAGTGAAAAACACATAATATGTACTCTATTGTACGTATTCTAAACGAAAATAAAACCTGAAATTGTGGTTTTTTTAATTTTAATTTTTGGTTGTGGTCGCCAGAGTGGATGGCCGTAAGTCAAGGAGAGGGTGGATATGAAAATTGAACTTAGCGTTTATGTAATAATACAAAAAAGGAGAACATTTGAAATTTCAAAATTATGACATTTGATGTATTCTATAACGCTAAACAATAATTTGAGAGCCAACCTGCGCAAATCCTTCAATGGCTCTGACGGCTATCAGGTAGCCAACTCCCGCCCGAGCTGCTATGGGAGTCAGCAGAGTGAGAACGGAGGTGATAAGGGTGCTGATGCCAAAGACCCACTTGCCACTGTACAGTTCAGCCAGTCTTCCACCAGGAATTTGAGAAATGACGTAACCGTAGTAAAAGGAGCCGAGGACGACTCCCTGCATTTTCGATGACCACATGAATTCTCCATCCTATAGAGAAAAATTAAATATAAGTACAATAATATATTCCCCCTCCCTTTAGTTGTCTGATTTGCCCTCCCCTCCAAATTGACGTAGACAAATTTCGGGAAACTAGGTTTAAATAGTTATCTATGCATCTTTTAACATATACGAGGTGTTCAGAAAGGTCGTTTACGACCTTTCAGGGTGATCTGGGAATGCGGAAATAAGTTATTTTCACAAGAGAACATGGGGTCAGAAATGCACAGGGGATTCGCTAGAGTGGTCTTTTAGTCGATGATTTAAGTAAACAGAAAAAAAAGATAGACCAGATGGAATGTACAACACAGACTAAATAGATTAAAAATTCACAGCAACGCAATAACCCTGCTGTATGAATAACAACAGTCGAAGCGTGTGCCACCTAAGACGGCAAGTCTTTTGAAGACTTACTATAAGGTTTGTTGTTGATATTACGTCTACTTACCATTATCGCATTTATCATACTTGTAATGTTTTTATTCATGCAATTGTGTTATGTGCTATCGTAAATTTGCATTCCACTCGATCTGTGTTGTACATTTCATCTGATTTATTTTTTAATTCACTAACAAAGAGCAATATGCAGGCACGACACCCCTTTACGTTTCCGATACCATGTTCTATTGCAAAAAGAATTTGTTTCTGTATACCTGATCTGCCCTTAAAGTTTGTAAACGACCTTTCTGAACAACCTGTGCACTGTATAAAATTTTAAACGTGGAGTGATTTTGGGTTCTGGAAAGACCACGATAGGAAAAAATGTGCAGAAATTTTCCCAAAGTCGCGTCCTGAGAACCATTGCAACAAGTTGTATTCCTATAAGGAATATGCCTCAAAGCAATATATACCTAGGAGTGCGTATATAATATATACCTATGTGCAACTGGCACGTTTTCTATGTGACCAATTTGGTCGCTATATTCCATTATGAGGTGCCGAAGGTTTTGTAATATTACTTGTGTAAACAATGAAAAATGTAAGGAAAAATAAAGCAATGAAACTTGAAGGAAATAGTTATTACAGTTTGGAAAGAAAGGATCAACTCCTTTCAGGAATATTTTCTGATTTTGCCTTGGTGTCAAATATGCAAACTACAGCCGATATTAATTATGAGGCTTAATACGTGATATAAGACCAATGAATTTAATGTTGTGTCTTTCCATATATTTTGAAATATATAAATAATGGATTCATTGATTTATCGAAAATCGGGTTTCTAATTTTGGATAAGAAAAAATGGCAAATCAGATACCTAAAGCTAGTTGGATGTAGTTGAATATATCTTTTCTGACAATCATGTAATAAAATAACGTGAGGCGAGTTCAACAGCACCCCACAATGTTACCAATGCGCTCTGATGTATAGGTCTATCAAAAAGTGTACCAACATTATATGAGAATATTGTATCTTTTAGGAGTCGAGTCTGCAAAAAAATTTGTTCAGAGATATGTTCGAGAACTTTCATGCAGATAAGAATGAAAATTCTTGTTTATTAAAAGGAAATTACCTTAGTATTGGAGTCGTTGGTTGAATTGCTGAAATCGTTTGAAGAAGAAGGTACTACACATTCTTTAGATGAGAGATTGTTGGTAGAAGTTTCAACGATTGCTGTTTGGTTGACCATGGCCACGATGGCTACGCTGATATTCACTCGCAACGCATACACGACCAAGAAACCAAGCAATCCATTCACAGCGAATAGATATCGAACGCCTGGGATTTCTAAAGATAAATCATAATTAATTAATATAAGACTGCTACTGCACCAAATAAAATACTTGAATATGTAATGTAATTTGATATTGGTTATACCAAAGACGAATACCATAATTTTTTGGGAGAGCACATTTAAACTTTCTACGGAAAGAACATTGAGCAGTTACTACAGATTAACATTAAGAAAGATATTAAACCCTGAAGGATATCTGTTTGGATCAAAATTGTTGCCTCTGATGACACAAACGTTACTTATGTGTACAATAAATCTATCATCTTTATTCTTTCCTTCTGCTTATGACTGAACTTGCAGCAAGTCCTTTTACGGATATTGTAACTAATTAAACCAGATATTATATTTTCAACTACAAGTAAAATCGATCTTGTAATGGGGCATACAGTGTGACTCAAAACATGAATCTAGCAAATTTCTAAATAGTTTGCCAGGTCGGAGAAGAAAACTGCAAGCGGTAGAGGGCGCGCAATATTGAAGATGATGGAACTAGAGAAAACACAAAAATAACACAGAACTAATAAATTCACATATATTAGGTCATAATTATTGCTATAAGTCTGCAGTGCTTGAACGTTAACCTCAACGTTCACTGGTGTCCAAAAATGATGCACAATTTTGAAGATGCTACAAAAATTGGAGTTAATATGGATACTATGGTTCGCAATCAGTTGCTGAGAATCGTGGAACATACTATCGTCGTAACTCACATTTTACAGTGAAGATTCGGTCACGAGGGCAATTAGGACGGCCATCAGAAAAGGATGAAGGGGAAAATGGAATTTAATCCATCCTGTTTCAAAGAAAGCTGATAACGAGATGTAACTTTCATCAATGGTTATGTTTGCTGTGCTTAGTACTTACAAGCATTTCATAAAAATAGAACGTATTTTAGAGGTTTTCTTTAAAAATCCCAAATTTTTTCGCATGTGTCTTGCTTATAACATGCAGAGTTTTCCACCAAATTGTACAATACTTACAGAATACTTCATAATATATAAAATAAGCATTATATTAAAATTTGAATTAAAATATTTGAATATTACTGGAAATATGAGCATATACAAAGCGTAGCATATTTTTTTTTCATAACTTGAGAGCCAGATATATAGGGCAACTTATATAAAAATTTCAGTTCATTCCATTGGTATTCAGAAAGATATCGGCACTGGAACTTGGTGAGATTTGTTACACTTTAAGAAAAGCTAAATGATGAGGGTTCTTACGAACTGATAATTTTTAAACTTGAATTTTTGAATAGTAATCGTCAAACTGTAATTTAATTTATGTATTTAACTTATGAGTATACATGAGTATTCAGGATATTCAACTCTCATAAAATTCAACATTAATGTTCGAAGATCCCACGACTCTCAGCAACTGATTGCGAACTATAATATCCATATTAACTATTATTAACTCCATATTAACTATTATTATACCATTTTTTAAAAACTGGTGTCGGGCAGGATAGAATCTCTAAAGCGGCCCATTCACATCTCTTCCAAAATGGAATTTTTGGAACACGGGAAGGAACAAGCAATCGTCAGCTTTAAAAACCGATGGAAATTGGCATAGCGGAATGGCAAAGCTGAAATTCCAACGAACGCAAAATGCAACACTTCATGCGCCGACTCCAATTTGGGGCTTCGATGCGAGGGTAGAGGCACATCAAAGGATCTGCCTAGGTTGGGACCTCGCGACGAGGCTAAAAAATCGGAAATCCGCTGTATGGGGAGGAGAAATAGTGGAGTAGGGGGGATCGAAGAGAGGTGGTAGCGTACTTTGGAGCCTCCGTGAATGATGTGCCTCATTTTTCGACTTGAATGGATGGAAAAAACAGTATTGGGAAAAATGAAATGGAATGGAGTACAGATGAATGCTCAGCTTAAGAAAGCCGTGCACAAGATCTTGAATGGAGGTATGCAGGATCTATCGATCCGCGACTATTTAGGTCATAAAAGAAACTAATATTGACATTCTTTTGGGATCGGGGTGGGGCGGTCGATTTTCATAGACGTTCTCAGATGTGAAACAACTATTATCGAGACACAATATGGTTCGTCCTTGACAAGCTGCAGCGTATCTTACGAACAAAGAGGCCAGAGTTGCACGCAATGGACATCAAATTGCATCACGTTAACAATTCAGAAGATGGACCATCAGGGGAGGGGGCATATAGTGCCGGTCTAGAGTCATCATATTTATGTCTGTTATCAAAACCGAAGGCTCAACTGCTTTGGAAACAGTTTCGAAGTGATCATGAGCTGAGCAAATCCCAGCTAAAAAAATCTGCAGAAAAAACATTTTTTGAAATTTTTTTAAAGATTTCTGCAGATTTTTTGAAGACAGAAAAATCTGTATTTTTTTTCTTCAATTTAATCTGCAGAAAATCTGCAAAAAAATTCTTATCATATTTTTCTCTAAATATTCTGCAGATTTTTTGAAGACAGAAAAAATCTGCATTTTTTCTGCAATTTAATCTGCAAAAAATTTCTTATTATATTTTTCTCTAAATATTCTGCAGATTTTGTAAGACAGCAAAAAATCTGCATTTTTTTCTCCAATTTAATCTGCATAAAATCTGAAAAAAAATCTTTTTTATTTTTTTCTTTAAATATCCTGTAGATTTTTTAAGACCTCAAAAAATCTGCATTTTGTCTTCAATTCAATTTGCAGTTATTTAGCAGATTTTCACAACATCATTAAACTTGACCAATATCTGTTGATTTTTTGAAGATTTAACTGCAATTTCATTATATCTGCATTTCTCTAAACACATATTTTGCACCATATTCTCTAATATTGCAACAACAAAATTAGAATGTAATTATCCTTATTGCTTAATTTTACAGCAGACAGGAGTTTCAAAAATTTCCCAATCGAAAATTGTCTTAGGCACTAAATTTTTTAAATATGCCACTGAAAAAATGAATTCTAAATTAATCTTTAAAATAAATATTTGAGATTTAACCATTTTAAACTTTCCCCCATAATTTAATTCATTTCCAATTAGTTTTCCAACTGTCTTTCTGACTACCTATTTTCCTCCAAGAAGAAAGGAAAAATGGAGTTAGCGCCCTTTGGATCGAGAAAAGGCTTACCAGAAAGAGATAAAAGGTGAAAACCAATTTATTGAAACAGAGAATCTAAATTATTGAACAAAATATTACTAATATCATCTATTACTCATATCTACGACTTTGAAACACGTATTCTCACCATGGTTGATTTTTACACCACTAAATGGCGCCACGAGAGCTATGGTGATGCTAAAATTCAAATAGATTATTTTACCCCCATCTTGTGTAGTCCGGCGTGGCCTTGTGGTTAGCGTTCCTGCCTGCTAACTATAGGAACGCGGACCAGGATGAGTTTGAAGTTTTGTCACAATCTGAATCGACATCGTACAAGTATGTTGAATCACAAATTAGATTAATGAAATTAATAATTTAGCCTTGGCTGTAGAAAAATCCGCCGAAAATCTGAAGGTATTTGGAACATATTTTTCTTCAGATATTCTACATTTTTTTCTGCAGAAAATCTGAAGAAAATATGTTCCAAATACCTTCAGATTTTCTGCAGATTTTTTAAAAAGATTTTTTGTGCAGATTTTTTTTAGCTGGGATGCGGTGTAGTGACCAACCTCAAGAGTTTTAGAAACGTGCATTCTTATCATGGAAACTAAGATTGCTGCAGTGCAGAGAAAAACAATGGATCATATAGTGAATGATATTTCCTAGGGACCAATACACACAAAACTTCTCTTCAAGTTTCTCTGGTAATTGCCATTACTGTGTTACAGTGGGTTATGCATCACTTTTCCATCGACCTTTTCATGCATAACCATAATACTTTTAGTCTCCTTTCTTCACCTCCTTACCAACCAATCTGAATAAAGATTTAATTATATTAAATTGAAACTAAACTAAACAATGTTCTGCATTCTTAAGAAGAATAAATGTAAAGGTTATTATTACGCTAATGTAACACTCAACGTTATGAGGTACCAGTACTTAACTTTAATGTAAAAGAAATTAATTTTGAACCTTATAATAAAGTCATATAAGATATTATCAGTCAGTGTATGAAGATTATTATTTAGTATTTTCTAAAAGTAATAGACAAGTAAATAATCTGAAATAAAATCAAACATTCTAGTGATGTTTTAAGCATTTCTTTATTGTCCAATATTATAGATAAATCTTCAAAGTATTTTGGAAGCAAATCTGGTTTGGGGTGAAAGAGAATTAGACAGATAGAGAACAGAAAAGAATATGCAACTTACCAAATTTTCTCTTCTTTTCTTCAATTTTCTCCATATTATTTTTATATTACTACTGTAAAGAACTTTTCAGATTCAGAATTATGATCTTCGTCCCTTAAAGGCCTTGTGTTACTTCGAAGAGGGACGTTACTGTAAAATGTCAATCATTCAAATCTCTCACATATTTCATTTTTGAAATCAAAGAACAATCTGAAAAATGAAAAAAATATGGCAAAGTGTTGGGTACTATTTTTTTTCTTTAAAATTCAGTTTCTCCAATGAAATTAGATCAAGATAGAAAAGATGAAAGAATTTTACCAAATGCACTAGAAATACACTCTCATTTTCCAATAAATGATACAATACCGTAATCAGGGGTTACTTTAGACTGATTTTCATGACCTTGATATGAATTTTGAGATTAATTCCGTGCATTTCTCTAAGAAGGAACTGTTCTGGATTTTTCCTCTGGGTAATTAATAGAGAAACGTTTTGCAGCAAGATTTGAATAACTCAGTAATTAAACAATTAATTTTGGGGGGAATTTTTGTGCAACGTTATCTGCCAAAGTTTTATTTTTTGGGCAAGCGACCTTGTATGACTTATCTAGGTGTCATAAACTTTCATATGAAACAAAATTTGTCGAAATCGGTTCAATGGTTGGGCTTGGGAACTGGCAGATGCTTTTTCGCATTACAGAATGTACAGTGGACTAGTGTATTTTCGATTTCTCTAAAAAATGAAGGATGGTGAGGGGCCAGAGGACCATTGATGACATATCTAGAAGTCATAAACGTTCACATGAAGGAAAATTGTCGAAATACGTTCAGTGATTGGGGTTGGGGACTGTCTCATCGTTAATCCAAATATTTTTAAAAATATAGTTATATTTATTATATTTTTTATTAAATGTTTTCAGTATAAAAGTATTCTCTACTTTTCAGTGCAAGAATAAAAGTGTCTTTAAGTACTTTTTAAAAAATTTTATTCTTTCTACATTTTAATGTTCAACATACAGCAAAGCTCCGTTTATACGTTTCTAATTTATACGTCGTTTCATCACAGTCCCGATTCATTCGTATTCATATGATAAAATACTTTGTTTACACGACGCAAAGCTTCGGTTATATGTCGTTTTCTCCCAATCAAAAATGTGAGGCCACATCTGCAGAATCTTCGCCATTGGCCACGACCCATTCCCCTCCTATTTCAAACTCTTCTACATGAAAGAATCTGACTGCTGTAGCTGTGGGAAAGTGGGAGAACCACTCCATTACGTCACCAGTTGCCCATTCACCGCTTCTTTTCACATCACCAAACCCACCCAGGACCTCGAAACAATCTGGAGGAATAAAGTTATGAAAACTAAATTATCCAGGATTAAAACAAGGAACCTTGTGAAGTTTCTCCTGGACAACGAATCCCTTCTATCACCGGATCCAGACTCAGAACAAGGTCAACTCATCTCCCGTAACTTGTACCTATCCTCTCCCATTAATACAGAACACAAATCAACCCAATCAATTTATGGCTTGAATACTTTCTTCTCCCAGGCTGTCCAAAAAGTCTCCAAGTATGTCATACTAACGTACTTAGTACTACTGTTCACTGTACTACTGCTAAGTCCTGCTACCTTTCTCTAAAGACACAATGGACTCCGTTCGAACTTATTTCTTTTTGTCAAAAGAATAGTGAAAAAATATGCAATGAACTTAATTCGATTCATAATGATGCACTTAATAGTCACAGACAACCAGAACATCAGACGACCGTTAAAGATTTTTTTAAATTGAATGCCTACCTGCATGCACATAAATCCTATAAGATATGTATAATTATTACTGAAGGTATGCAATAAAGGTATTATTTTTCTCACTTTTCTGATAAATTTTTAATTTTAAAATTTTATTATTGATTTCCATACTATGTAGTAATTAATACACCAGTACTATCTTAAAAACTTTAAAATTAATACCTTTAAACGAATTTGCATTGGTAACCTTAAATTTGTATTAATCAGTGTTGTTTATTAAAATTTCGATTATACGTTTTTTCATTTATACATCGTTTTACGTCAGTCCCTTGAAAGACGTATAAAAGGTGATTTACTGTTTTTCATAATTCATTGTTATAAGAGTTATGGGATTTCTTAATAAATTTTCAACAATATACACTACCATATAGCACCATACAGAGGGTATTACAAATTAATTAAGTTTTAAAACAATTAAATTTAGGTTTTAGAAACACATTTTCGTTTGTGTACTAAACAGAATATTTTTTTTATTTTAGCTATTTTCTACTTCTTGGTATTGAGGTCTGTTGTTTCTCAAACTTTCTACCAGGTAGCACTCCTGGCATGGAACAAAAATTTAATTTAATTACTGACTAGTTGTAAATTAAGTTCTAAAAATATTAAGATAGAGTATTGCCCAGTCTACAAAATTTCAATTTTTTTTCTACAAAACTCTACAGATAAGAAAATGAGTGAAAAATCGATTACAAAATTCAATCTTTACAAATATGAAGCAAGTCAAGTTAAATAAAAACGTGTGCATAAAAACGAAATATTTGTTTTATTTTAGATTTACAACACTGTTAGAAAGTAATCTTTATGAAACTCATTTAGAGCGGAGTTCGATAAATGTCAAAAAAGTGTAGTTTTACTTACCAGAAACTGACAGATCATTGCATAAAAATAGCATTATATTTTCCAAATAGGATCGCAAACTCTTTTGCTTCCTTCTGCGTCGCATTGATCAAACAGAAACATGATACAAGAGGCTTCTTATCTTGTTGCGTTGTATGTTAAACTGATAAAAAATTTGATGGCATTGGCAAGAATAGATATTTCTGTTTATCTGACTTTAATGATATCTTGATAGGTGAGAAAGAAATCAAACAGAAATTCTTTTGTCTCAGCGGTATTTGGATTATGATTGTTTTCGCGGCCAAATGAAATTTCGCACATGGATTTTATTAACAATCTTCTTTCTTTATTTGCGTGAAATACTCCGGAAAACCTGAAAAAAAGTGATGGTATACTAAATAAAATTAAATAGTCGTTTTGACGCATTTTTTAAAATCTTAGATTCTATGAATTGATTCCAGATTGCTTATTCAAATTTTGAGGCGCAACAAAAAATATAACAAAAAAAGAATTAGTCTTAAGTATGTTTTCATTAATGTACTTAACTGTAGAAAATAAATCAAAAATTGTAAAAGCCTGTAGTTACTACTGCAGGTAAATAGGAATTTTAATCCCGTTCATAAGATATTTTAATTTTAATGCAAGTTCCTATTTGAGTTGATTTGTCTACTACCTTCAGGTGGATCTTTTTATAAATAGATCAACTAATTAATTCCCGACAGAATGTGAGATATTTTTTTAGTAACAAGACTATCATTATATTCACTTTATGTTGGCGATACAGCGCCTATTTTTCGCACCTGTGACGTGCCATTACATCATCTGTAGTCAAATATTTTCAAGCTATTTTAGTAATTTTAATTTATCCAGTAGCTAATGCCGGTCTCTTCACAATTTCTACTAGTTTTTACATTGAAAACTCTTATCATATTGCTGAACTATCATTTGATATATTGCTTACTAGCTTTCAATTACAGGCTAATTTCTTTCGACGCCTTACTTAGGTAAAATTTAAAGGTAGGAAACTTTATAGCGTTCTCTTTTTCTGTCAAGTACTTCATAATTTGTCATATATAAATTAGTAACTTATTTTTTCTAAAATATTTGAAAATTTCTTGTGAAATGAATGTATATTTGTCTAACAAATATACATTCTAGTCTAGTCTAAAACTGGTCACATTCGGCTTCATTTGAGAAAGTTTGCTGAGAACTATTTGAGGTACACATAGGAAAAGATTTCCCCCCCTTAAACCATCATTAGCTCTTTATTATCTATATATATATAAGAGAAAGTCACGCACTGACTCATTAATGAAACGCCTAAACCATTGTGACTAGAAAATTGAAATTTGGCAGGTGGTTGCTTATTGGGGAGTAGGTGCTCACTAAGAAAGGATTTTTCGAAATTTCGATTAATTAAAAATTACCATAAGTTTTAACGTTTTTCCGCAATAACTTCTGAGCATATTATTACACAAAAAGCATTTTAGCATCATCTTAAAATTCCAAATATTAGCTTTTCAGTGATACTAATTTCATTTTCATGCAACTTTCTGCTTAATTTTAATTAATTTTCGAAAATGTTTTCAAACACAATTTCCAACAATGTTTTTATTGTTATCGCCTGCAACTTTTTTACTTTCTCGTATACGAAGTATACAAAGAGAAAGTATTGTAATCGTCAAAAAATTCGAACTCGAGATTTTGACGGATCTCCACGTTTTAGACCTCCCTGAGTCCGAAAAACACAATTTTGGAATTATGTCTGTATGTCTGTCTGTGTGTGTGTCTGT
>BGPR01010862.1:32560-42665 GCA_013235015.1 Araneus ventricosus | reverse complement strand
AGTTTGGTTTTATTTTATTCTTGGTGCCAGTTTGGTTTTATTTTATTTTATTCTTGGTGCCAGTTTGTGGCGGTGAAAGAATACATCATTCGTGAACTTCTATCTACTCAAAATGGATTCCTCCTACGATAATCTGTTTCTACAGCAACCGCCGTCAACAAGACAACTTGGCGAGCAGAGTTCTCGTTGCAGACAAACAGTATCGAGGACAACAGTTCCCCTCAACATTGCTACTTCAAAGGAACTTAAAAACATATTGCCTTCATGTCTGAAGTTTCTATGTACAAATGAAGGGCAAATTCTTTACTCGCCCAAATGACAAAACATGCTTCATCAATATCGTTTTTTCTTCTTATTTTTTTTAAAAACCCGAATTTCTCCAGTCTTGTTAAAAGTAACGCCCAATTTTGTTTCAATGAATGGCACACTATATATAGTAATACATTTAACCCCTTCGGGACGGACGCCCGCCGAAGGAAGCGTGCCCACAGGACGAGAGCTGGCAAGTGAAGTCTGTGCCCACTGGCCGAAGCATTTTATCCCGCTAAGCCTAACACACATTAAATTCCGTCAAAAGTGCGCGTCACATAAAAAGTGTCCTTTACATAGAAATTAAACCATTTTTAAATATGCGGTAAACGGTATTATATTCTAAATCATAAAAAAGTTTAATTAAAATATTTGAGTTTTAATAATAAAAAATAAATATATAGCGTATTTCCCTATAATTGAAAGTACCTAAATAAACACTAGATTATTGATGCAAAATTCGAAAATATAGGGAAAAAATATTTATATTTAATATTATAAATTACTTCAAGAAAATTGTAATAATTAACTCTTCAAAGCCTTCTGAAAAATCTTCTATTTTAGGACTCCACTGACATGACGGAATTGGAATCGATATATTAGTACTATCCTCTCCTAATTCAGAATTTGATGATTCATAATTATCTAAAGAACTCTAATAATTTATTGCTTTATAACTATCATTGGAAAAATTCATATATTTGTCATTTAAAAATTTACATATTTCCTCCTCGGAAAGTTAACGCGTCCTTTTAGCAATAACTGCAAAAATAAAACAGAGAGGCATAAAAACCCTTGACAGAATATCTCCCATAAAATCCCAACCCAAGCGAGAGGAGAAACTATAAACAATCACTCCAAAATGAGTTAAAGAGCTCTTTAAAACACGCTTCTATTTACACTCGCCAGCACGAGTTTCTGTTTATTCTCAAAAATTAAATAATTCCAATAGAATGATTCACAGACACGTGGTCGACTACGATCTGACCTCGGAGAGAGAAATACTAATGTACGGGACCAATCTTTTGAAAGAAACATGGAATAGTAATGCCATCTGATAGAAAACATTTTCTTCCAAAAGCCAAATGCATATGTGCGGCTCTCGGCCCACAGCAGCAATTTCGCCGTAACGCAAGGACGCGGCGCTCGGCCCTGAGACGAGTCAAGCGGAAACGCACATATGCGGCGCTCGGACCAAAGGGGTTAAAAATGTTAAGAACTTAAGAACTGTTCACAATGAAATGGCTCTACAGGAAAAAAAGCAATAACAGATAACTAGGCATAGATAATAATTTTTTAGAAACATAATTTCTCCCATATACAGAAATTGAAAATATATATTACGAAGAGGTAGGTTTTATTTTATATTTCATTCACCTTCAGTTAGCTTTCATCACAAATATAATATCACTAACATAAGTAAAATAATTAACAGCACAAAAGAATGTATCACAGAAACCTACAAATAAACAGTGCGGTGAAAAAACAGGTTTCTTAAATAACGCCATTTTTAAAGTTCCAAAATATTTTTTTTTTCTAATCAAGTAATGATACATAATAAAATTATAAACCTTTCCTTTCTTTGCACACTTATGTGAAATAAGAAATGAACACACAAAAGAAAAAAAAAAGCAAAAAGCACATTTTTAGTGACCATATGAATAAATACATTTCTTAAACTTTCTCTGCTGAAATTATTTATAAACAAAGGAAGATCACGTGTCTCAATGGATTAAATCTTTTTATTTCATGAGCATAGAAAATATCAATTATTGTACAAGTATATTTAAATCAACATTTAACTTTGTAAAAGGACTATTAAAGTTTAAATAGGCATAATCATATGTTCAAGACATTTATAATTCAATTTATTATTTTAGAAAAATTATGTATTTTTTAGATTTGCACCACTGCTCCACAAAGAGAGGCAATAAAAACATTTTTTTAAGGCACTGAGTTTGGGAAAAGGCACAAATCATGGAAATATATCAGGGGTCGATCCAGGTTTTTTTTTTAGGGGCCCATTTTTGTGAAAAAAAAAATATATAAATATATATTTTTGTGAAAAAATTGAACTGAAATTTTGTAAAAGGGCTGTTTTTACGAATTTGAATTTTGTGAAGGGGCCGTTTTTGTGAATCTGAGTTTTGTGAAGGGGCCATTTTTATGAAGAGGAATTTCGTGAAGAGGCCATTTTTATAAATGGCATTTGGTGAAGGGGCCGTTTTTATAAGTGGAATTTTGTGAAGAGCTGCAAAATGGCCCCAATTTTCGCCTGGATCAACCAACGTACATAATAGGAAAATAAGTCTTTCATATTAATAGATAATTTTGCTATAATCCATTAAATACTCTTAGTATACAAAACTCTGGTAATAATCTTGAAGTGATACACTCATACAATACTTGAAAATATTTTGTGATCAAATATCGAACCTCAAAGTTGGCAGAAAGCAGAAGTCATCCTATATCACAGCTATGAGTATAGCCTCCAGACTAGATTTAAGCAGACGTATGAAAAAGAAAAATTTCATACAAAATTTAAATACAATTACATATTTCATTTAAGCACGTTATGTATGAAAAATACTATCTAGGCATTCTATGAGTCAGTTGTAATTTGACACTCTTAGAATTAGAAGGTATTCGTCTTGTCACTTTTATTTGGACACTACCCACGGCTCTTCGAGGTTGACCCTCTGTCGAGGGCATGAGCCGCAAGCGAGATGTCGTGGAATAATTTGGGTTATACTTTGTGCAACCTGAAGAGAGAGAAAAAAAGGGAAAGAACAAGAATGAAAGAGAATAAAGATGAAGAACAAGAACATATTTATGATAGGAATAAATAAAGAAAGTACAATGGTAAGAAGATAGAGGCAAATAAATGTGTAGTCCTAGATAGAGTATTGACTACTAAACAGACAAATGATAAAGCAAGCAGAATTTCAAATGAAATCTATACTTATAAGAGGCAATGTTTGTGCATCTATCACACTCACAGCCATGAAATTTGGCACACAGGTAGTCGTAAAGGTGACTCAATGCACCTCGAAGCCGGAATTTTAAAATTCAATCTAGAAAATTTTTTATTTAATGTTTTGGGTCATTTTTGGCACGCTTGCGGCTGTCGTATCTTTTCTAATGATCGTTGAAAAACAATCAATGCACCATCGAATAGAAAAAACAATTTTCGTTTTAATGAAGTTTGTTTTGAGCTTCAAACGAAATTTACTGAATTTTGAGAAATTTTTAAAAAAAAGTCAGTTTTGCCATCGAAATTTTATTTTTGTTTTTAAACTTGCTGCATCCGACATTCTAATAACACTATTATTTTCAATTTTTTTCAGCTTATAACTGGAACTGTTCTGTCGGATTTAAAACAAGAAAGATTAAAATATCTTTTTCCGTTTTTTTTATTAATTAATTTTCACCTGGTCAGTTGAAAGATATTTTTCTCCAGAAAGCATTCTCCTGTGGAAGTTTCTCAGGAGCCTTCCCAACATGCATTGTTGCAATTTCATTGGCTGATGGTGCAGAGCGCAGGATACATCATTGCAATTTTTAATATTGTTTCAGATTAACGTACTCTGTATTGTTCTTCTACAGTTGAAATGTCATTATTGCGAAGAAAAATAAGCATGAAAGTCAATAATGTGTATCTTTTGAAATATTTGAAAAATTTACTTTTTTGTAAATGCAGAGTGTCTGAAAATTGTATCATCCAACGAGTAAAACAAACACTTTAAAGGGAGTTCACAATATTTTGTGTTGTGTAAAAGCAGCTCTAGATTTTTTTTCACCTTATGCAAAAAATTTGTTAATCTAAAAATTAAAATATGAATTAAATTAGGAATAAAATTGTTCAAATGTATGCCGAGACTTGATTAAATTTTTACATTAGAACTAGCTGTTTTGCCTGGCGTTGCTCGGGATTAAAATACTTTCATGTCTAATATTTTTGTTGTGAAAAACTACTTTTGTATAGAAAATTACAATATCCAAAATTCTTTTATCGCCTGAAATGTTTTTAAATTAAAATGAGAATATCAGTTGAACCAGACGATTTGTAAAAACCATCGATAGCTAATTTTCTCCATAAATTATTAATATTTATTGCAAAGTACTTCAAATTTTGTTCATAAATCTTGCAGTATAAGAAAGATTTTAACGGATGTTTTGGTTCAATTACATAGTAAATTTTTCATTGAGAAAAAGCGTTAGAATAAATATGAATAAAAAAAATAATAAAATTCGTATTCATCCAAAATTCTTCTAAAGTGATCTGGCTTAATTTCCAATTAACTGAAATTTTAATTAGATTTGAGGCTTTTAAAAGTTGATGATTGACTCTCTTCTTATGTAAAACATATTTATAAAAATAAGCAAAATTTTCAGAAATAAAGGTAAATTAGTTCAAAGTCTAACCGTTGCCTAGCAATGAAGTAGCTGTAAATTTGTGTTATTTCAAAATCAACTGTGCGTAATTAACAATTATTATACATTACAAAAATTAATAAAAATTGAACGAAAAATGTCACAGATATGAAAGTGGTATCATTGAAAAGGTAAAAGTTTGAACATTAAGATGGTATAAAAATATTTTTTGTCGGACAATTTGCTCCGAAGTTACGGCGGAAAAACGGTTTCGGTTAATTTTTAATTAACTGCCTGTTTAATTAACTTTTGGACTTAGAAAAGCTCATAAGTGTCTGCCCCTTGTCTTAAATAATAAGTGTAAAAAATTTGGTTGAAAACTGTTCATTAGTTTAGGAGGAGACGTGGAACATAGCCACATACATAACCACAAACCCACAATGACTTTTATCTATATTAAGATATAAAAATTATCTCCCCCATAAAAAATACTATGGTTTGCAAAGAGGAGCACTTTTTGCAAAGAGGTGCACTTTTCAGAGAGGTTGAATATCTTTGAAAAGGCAATTTTTATATACTTTGTTATTAAAAGATATTTTTAGAACCGGAATAGATATTAGAGGAAAATATTACCAAAGCCTTTTGGAAGTTCGCACATCTCGCACTTTTCTAAGGCTGGGTGATTAACGAAAGTACAACTTTTACACTTCCACGAACTATTTTCATCATCTTCGGAAGAAGACTTTGATTTGTCTTGAGGTTGTGTAGTATCTTTTGTCCTTTTCCCTGATAGAGAAAGATTATTGTTATAAAGGTTAAATGGCATATTTTCTAAAATGTTATAAGGTAGCATCTTTAAATTTCTTTTCACTGGTACTGAAATTGTATTAAACTCTGTAATTTAAATTAGCAGTTGCATAAACTGCAATAGATAAATTGAGTTTCATTAAATTAATAAATTTATAGAAGAGATTGGTTTCAGAATGCCACAATGTACAGTCATGAAAAGTAAAATAATATTTCAGATGGTCAGAAAAGTTTCTCTTGGATTACACATTTGTGACTTTTTGGGCCATTAACCCCTTAACTGCTGACGAAATCTTGCACAATTCGCTCCCCAGTGCCACTTGATCCTACATGGTACAACTTTTTTGTTGTCCTTACCGTTGCATCTCTCTCCCATATTCGAGACATGGGCTTATCCTAGGAAAATGGTTCTGAATCTCTTTTTTCCCCTCTCCAGTTAATCCTTTTCGTAGCCCCATAGCTTATCATACCTCCCCCTAACCATCCCAGCCATCATATTCCGACATTTCTGATCCTGAAGATGACGGAAAATAGTCATCTAAATCACTGTCAGACATTTTCGTAAAAAGATCTTCTATTTCGCACAATAAACGAAAACGGAAGCGAAAGAAGAATAAAAAAAGCACGACCTACTCAAACAGAAACAGAAGCAAAAACTGCACAGCTATGACTTTCACCGTTTCAGAAACATCCCCTTTACCAATACCCTACCCCTCTTCTCTGAAATAAGAATATCCGTTTCAAACATTATCAAGGTCATTTTATGGCATTCCAAGGCCGTGGGAGCAGTTTTCTTTATAGCAGCGTAATGCAAAGGATCGTACTTCGGAAAGGCGCATATATACGCCGGCAGCAGTTAACACATCGGTTGAGTGAGAAGGGGTTAAAAATAAAAGATCAAATATCATTCCAGAAATTTTAGTTATAAAAACAAAAGCTATTAATTGATATGTGCTGTATTTTCAGAAGTGCTTTCAAAAATTTTCAATGATGATTTTGTAAAACTCTTAAACTTCCCTATTTATTGAGCAAACTGTTTATTTTTCTTCCAAAATCCATTTCCAGAGCTTTGATGCTATTTGGTATCAATTATTTTGTTGTGTTACGTGTATTGTATTGCAATGTATTATGGAAATGGTTATAACTATATAAGTCTGTATGAATTTGTTAGGTAGCTACAAGAGAACTGTTATGCAGATGTTTCTGCTGTATTTTTATTTTCTAAACAGTAGCAAGTTGTTTCCATGTGATTAAACAATTTGAATGCCCTTGATTATGTCTACGATGTCCTTAAATATCTAATTAGTTAAAACTGTAAAAACAAGTTTCTTTTCGCAAGAAAAGTTTGCTTGCGATACATATTTGCAATCGGAAAAAGATTTTTCAGACCCCATCATATTTTTTTGTTCTTTTAAACTACTATTCATACAACATACAAAAATTTTATCCATGGCATGAAAAAAATTATGTAGGAAAATTACAAAATATATATAAAAAGTTTAATCAATATATAACACAAATGTACAGAGGCTGTTCGTACATTTTTTAGATGATTTTAATGGTATTTACTGAACAATTACTAATATAATAGCCCAGATCCTCCGGTGATGCTCTGACGTCACCAACAATAAAACTTGTGCCATTGCACTAACAGCATTATTTCATTGTTAGAGAACCTAAATTTCAGTCACTTTAAATTTAAAAGAGTAATTGTAGTTCTAATTTCAAATTTAATAGCTCTAAAAGAGCGAAATAAAATTTGCTATCGATTGATATAAAATTTATCTCTCTATGATCAATAGTTCTCGAGAAATTTTAAATTATATTAATCCTATATTTCAAATTAATTTCCGTTTTTTAATAGAAAGTAGTAAATTACGTCAGCGGTATATCATGCGTGTGATATCGTTTGGACGCCAAATTGTACCTGAATGCAATCGTGGTGATGTTGTTTTCTTGCCAAGAATTAAATTAGCCACCAGTTCCCATTAATTCCAGCTTACACGATGACTACCAACAAAGCACAGGGGCAAACTTTCGATCATGTTGGAATTTACCTCGATGAGCCTGTCTTTTCACATGGACAGCTCTATGTTGCACTTTCAAGGTCTAGGATTCCCAATCACGTTAAAATTTACACAAAGACATCTGAAGTACAAGTAAAATCGTTAAACAATGAAAAATACTTCACACGGATTGTTGTTTACCAAGAGGTTTTTTGAGTAAAGAAATATTTAAATAATATGTAAATAAAAAAATATTTCCTGTCATAAAACATATGTTTATTTTATTTGTTTTCAATCAGTGTTAAACATTTCTCTCGCATATATATTTATTTAAACACGTGAAATTTGAAGGGAAATCTCTCGAATGAAGAGGCAATTTGCACCCGTCACACCATGATAGGTGATTTTCTAGTTTAACATAATATTTTTGTGTTTTAAATGTTCAATTTGATAGCCTGTATTCTTAACTATCTTTCAACATCATAACTTCCATGACAATAATGACTTTTGTGGTATCAGAAGAGGTATTTTGTCCCATTCCTCTTGAACAGCTTTCCAAAGCCCACGAAAGTTTGTAGGTCAACATTTGGGTAATGCGCTTTTTAAAGGTCCAAAATCACAAAAACTCATGGGTGATACAGAACTATTTACTAGGCATATCAGTGAACTTAATACACATTTCTTGTTTTATTTTTGAAGGAAATTACCAGTGGATTGTAATGTGCGACTGCTTGCTTTGCTTTAGTATAGTTCTACTGATTGATGGCATTGTGGGTAAAGAGATGGTATTTCATATTTGAAGACTGTAGATAAAATATGCTCCTGATAGTATGTGGAGTTGATCTTAACATTTTTATCCACTCTCTTTACTTTTATTTTGCCATTATATGAAAAATCAGCAACAGTCATAATTTTCTTTAAATTCTGTGAACCATGTTTTCAGATTTTTTGTAATCTTTGATGATGATAAATTAATTTTATTTCTTGTAGACTCAAACTTCATTTATTGTTACAACATTTTCCCCATTTTTGTCTGGATAAATACTTTTCATAAAGAATTCTACAGCATGTTCTGCATTTAGCGGTATGACGTGGAGGAAGACGATGAACATTGTATGTTTTTTTGGCCTTTTTGAGATTCAAATCAGTGTTCATAATTTTGTTTACAGTTGATACTAAGCATTTTAATGGTTTTTTTTAAAACAAACCTTTGACTTGGAGAACTTTCTTTTAACATTAAAAATCTCACCATAGCAATATTCGAAGAACTATATTTTTTCCTTGGATATATATTTGGAACAATTTTTCTACTTGAAACCAAACTTGGGACAATTTTTTTCCTTTCTTATTAACAGTGCATTACCTATTGTGGCTTTAGATATCGAAAACTATGGCTTTCACAGAGTATTTAAATTACTGAATGACATTAACTCGCTTTGGAAAGACCAAAACGTAGCCTTCCATCCCTCACTTCTTTAAAAGTGCCATTTTACATGTAAACAAGACTTTTAGATAGCAGATGATAATTTATAGCTTCAAAAATGTAATTGCTGTGAAAATAATTTTTTCCATGTAAACTAATTTTTCTTACAGTGAAATGAAATCATCTAAAAAAATATGCGAACAACCTCTAGATTATTGCAGCTAATAGCAAATTATAGACAGGAAACACAAACCACTGAAGATTGCAAAGTTTTGAAGATTGAAGTTTTATATATCCAGCAATACTGCTGTTATTTAAAATAAAAATAATTACACATTGAGAAATTTAAGGACTCTATATTCAGTCATGCTATTTCATTTTCAATCATATTAATCACTTCTTCAAATACTAAACATTTAGAAGAACAAATTTTAATCAGTACCTGAAACACAAGTCAAGCCGTCATTTGGTCCCGTAAATATATTTGAATAGAAATCTTCATCTGTGGCACTGATAGGAGCTGCATTAAAAAAGGTTAATCAATACATAAAAACACTTACGTGAACATAGTGCTTTAGCAAGAACCAAATATTGATTGCAATCAAGAACAATAAATATTATAGAGTTATTCACTAGCTTGCTCGAATTCTAGTACAATATAAAATATTTTTCATAATAAAGAGAGGGGGAAAAAAAGAAGAAGAAAGGATAGTTAGAATAATTATTTTTTAAAACTTGAAAATGACTAATCCATATCAATTTCTTCAAAAGATCATTGAAAATTTGAAGATTATAATCAACCAGGGATTAAACTAAAGTTATTATGGATGATTTGGAGGCTTTAAATACTCCTCCGTAATTTTATTTTTACTAAAAAATTATGTTGTATATATAACATTAAAGTTTAAAACATGAAACTTAAATTTTTAAAACCTTTATTATCAATTAGAATATTTGAATCACAAAGAAATGGCAACTCACTCTGATCTTTACTACAAAGATCATACTCCATAATTAAATTATTGCATTCTAGGGCAAGTTTTCGATTTTCCTCCTTCAATTTTTTTAGCATTTCTGCCTGCATAAAAATAAAAATTATGAGTAAATGATATGAATAATAAGTGATCATAGTGAAATAAATGAATATCTATATTTGAACAGACTTAAATATGAAAATAAATGATAT
>BGPR01010862.1:18877-32443 GCA_013235015.1 Araneus ventricosus | reverse complement strand
ATATTTGAACAGACTTACATATGAAAATAAATGAATATCTATATTTGAACAGACTTACATATGAAAATGAGTTCTTCTCAGCATGTTGTTTCCGTGTAATTTCCTGTTCTAATTTATTAACTTCAAATTTTAAATTTGAGCAAACAGCTTTTTCTTTGCTTAATTCTTCTTGGACTAAATTCAGTCGAACTTTCTGATGATTCTTTACAGCTGAAAAATTATATATTTTTGACTTTAACAATAATTTATCAAAATCTATTTCATTAATTTTTAAATTTGCTTTGAAAAATATTTAAGAAGAAAATATTTTTTTACAGTTATATGAACAAAATATAATAATTTAAATATTGCTAGATAGTCATAGTAAAGGTATTGTTTTGATGGACAAAATGCAGAATACAAAAACTATTGTATAAAACTTATTTTACTCTATGTTAAATTTCACACGGAGGGCGAGATGGAATCATTAGTCCTTTGATACAAATATAATTTGGTGGCTGACAACATGAACCTCAGGGAAACTTTTTAAATTAAATTTATAAATAGTTAGAAATGAACCAAAATCTTAAAGTATTTTGGCAATAACTTCAGAACATATTGTCACATGAAAACAATTTTTACACCAACTTAAAATTCAGAAAATTATCTTTTAAAAAAATATTATTTTAATTGCTGTGAGAGGTTTGTTTTTAAACAATTTTTCAACATTAGTTAATGTTGTTAATAAGTTAAAAACATAATTTCTAACAAAGCTTATTATTGTTGCAATGGAATTCAAACAAATCTCACTGTTTTGTCAAATCTTTTAATCGAGTTTTTTCTAATGTTAAAAAGTTATGTTTAGATTTCGCACAGTGAAAAGTTTTTTCAATGAAATATTGAAGGTTTTAATGCTACACTATAAAGATAAATGATTTATTTGAAAGTTCATCTATTTTCTGAAATTAATTTTTCTATCCTGCCTACTACATTTGTCCTGTTCTACATTAATATTGTTACGAAATTTGTAATGTATACTGTAAAGTGTAAACATTGTGAAATGTCAAGCGTTAGGTTAGAAAAAACTCTGATTAAGATACAGTTTGTAGCTGTATTCAACACCATGCTTTAGTATGGGTTTCTACTGGAAAGTCACAAAATTAGCACAATATCACAGGGTGGCTACAGAAACTGTGAAAAATACAAAGCTTAAAAGCTTTTTTTAATTTTTGATATCTTTTGTTAAAATTTTTTTTCACTTGTACTTGTTGCTTGGGGGCAACGCAAATTACCATCAGATTAAACTGACATAAAAGAAAGTATATTTCTGGCAAACAAGCCTGTCACGAAAGGCGGCTAGTTTACCATAACTTTCAAATGATCAGAAATTTTGAAAAAATAAAATTTATAACCATTTGCATAAACTTACAATAGCCATTCTATTATGAAGGATCTGATAAGCAATTAGATTTCTGTAAGTTAATGTAGTATTAGAAAAGATGGGGAAAGGGGAAAAACTTACCAAGAATATAATCAGGTGACGCTTGATAGCCATGAAGGAAATTTGTTTCCATGTTTAAATTTTTACTCGAGATTTTCTCCTCTGATTTTAAATTATTATGATTGATATCATTGATACAATGATCTTTATCAGCTACTTCTTTTGAGAAGTTTCTATTAACAGCATCAAAAAGTTCAAGATTCTCTTTAACAGAATTGGAAACTTGCTGAAAATGAGTAGGAAACTTAGATTCCTTAGAATCCTGAGCATGACTAGATGATTGGGAAACATTGAAGGAAGTTTGACTTGTTACAGGAAGTTGATTTGGTGATGAGAGAGTTGGAGAAACATGCGGTCTTTGCAGACGCAGAGCCGTGAACGTTGCACCTTGTGAACCGACAGATATTTGAAGATGGGAGCCAAAATCTCTATAATTGCAGGGGCTTCCAATATTGGTAGGAATGGTTGATATTTCAACTGGATATGCATCAGAAGATTGGGGCTGCAACTGAAGATTTAACGAAGTAGTGTGCCGACCAGGTCTTGACGAATGTGAAGCAGTCGTGCATACAGAACCGCCATAGACATTCATTTGTTGTTGTGCAAATGGGAATGAGGGAGTTATACTCAAACTTACAGCATGCCGTTTAGAACGTTGAATTTCAGAGTATTTTGATGTACTAGAAGGTTCTTTTGATCTTGGCGATTCTACTGGTAAAACTGTGTGCTCTTTAGTTGTAGAAAACATCATACGATTGTCAGTATTTTGATCAATGGGCATATGGCACATTATTGTATGACTAGAGACTGGCATATTTCTACACATATCTTTAAAAGGTCTATCATGATTTGAGATAACCGGAGCTGATTTGACTTCAGGTTTCAAAGGCACTTTTGGATTAGACGATTTGGATAGGAGATTTTTGGGTAGTTGGAGTTCACTTTTATGAGTGGTGCTCGCATCCGATTCTTGAGACAAAACATTGGGTTTCTCTGCTTCAATATATTCTTGGTTACCGTTGTTGTTGTTCTGCCTGATAATGGCGTTCAAGTTGGGAGTTTTGGTCTCTTGATTAGAGTTCAAATCCACAATAACATTCTTCTTCGATTTCGTTTTCCTATCAGATGAATGGATATCTGAAAATGGCTGACTGGAGTGAAAATGACTTTTGCTCTGCTTCTGCAGAAGGCTGATGCACTTATCTTGATCTTGTGCATACTGAAAAGCAATTACAAAATATTAATTACACTAGGAAATCAGAATAATTTAAGAGTTACACTTCAAAAGGCAATAGGGACAAAATTAAGAAGTTTGTGTGTTTAGTACAAAGACCATCCACCAATTGCTTAGTTTAGCTTGTTGTTGTTTGAAAGGAATAATCACTGGGCTGAATTAAAATATTTATCTGATTTCAGCACTAAAAAGTAAATATTACAGACATTACTTTTTGCCTCAAAACATTTTTTGAAGCTATTAATAAATGATATTAGGGTATACATATTTAGAGACAGACTAATGCTCTTATTTTATGCAAACTCTGGTTTTTGTATTCCTAACCAAAAATAGGTTATAAACGTTTAAATGCGAAACTGTACCAATGTTGTACCTTTGACCACCATGATGTGTAGTTCCTTCAACCAGGTCAGAGGTACTTCTAAATACTTCTTATTTGGGGAAACTAAGGACATAAATTTTTCCTAAATTATATAACGGAATACTAATTAGTAGGCCAAATCAAAGTTTCAGTATAAAAAAAGTGTTTTATATTAAAATGTTGATTATCCATCCGTATTTCTTTTTTTAAAAAAAAAAACTATACAATATCTACAGTAAGGATAGTTTTAGGACAATTGACAACACTGGAGTAACAAGAAAAAAATCAAGAAGATATGAATGCTGCAATTGAATTTGTGCAGAAAAAATGATGATAGAATTTTTAAAATTATTGAATAAAGATATTCATTAAATAGTAGCATAATGAATATATTTTTAAAACGAATTAACCTTTTAAAAATTATGGAATCTTATAAATAACTTGTTTTTATGTATAAAAACTTGAGTTTTAATCAAAAATAACTATCTTAATGTTTTATATGATTATAATTCATTTCCTCATTTATGTTTGTTTTCATAATAAGTACAGGTCAAAGATACAACACCCACTGGTCAGAGGTACAACACTATGTTGAACCTTTGACCACTGTGCAAGGGTTTTTTTTTTAAATTTTTAAACTGAAAATGTTAAAATTGAAAATTTTTGTTTTTGAAAATATCTAACAAATGCAAAACGAAGCAGAGTTTAGGTTAGTACTCACAACAGAATAGTTAGCTTACAAATGAAGCTAATATAAATTTTAATACCGAAATTCGTTCAAAGGTACAACATTCTCCTCTACTATTTAAAATGAAATTAGTGTAATTTCATGGAGGTCTTGATTTAGCCCCTAAGCCGTGTAAAAACACAAACTACATCATTTACTAGTGATGCAGCTTATTTGCAGCTTTTCACATACTGTCAACTTGAGTTGTCATTGAGTAAGGGTAGGGTAGCAGCCAAAATACATCCTAGTGGCCAACTGTTGCCACTTTACACAACGAAATTGGAGCTAAATTTCTGTCAGAACTACATTCAGGCCACATTTTATGCCAATTGCTGCCTCGTCTCGATATATAAAATGCAAAGGCACTTAGGAGCAAAAAGAGGTTAATTTCTCTTTTGCCGATGGCAACGGTCGCTTTCTGTCAGTAGTCTAGTCGTTAACCCTTCTTTGCATGATTTTTTAGAACGTAGAAGTCCTCCCAGGTTTGCTATGCAAACACTGCTCGCTTTGATAGCTTCGATGAGGACGCTGTGCATCCTATCAAAAAGCATTTGACCCTTCTTTGCATGATTTTTTCTTTATTGGTGAAATAAATCAAGGTGATATAATTCATGTTCAAAATTAAAGGAAAAATGGTTAAAAAAATCTTAGTATATATTTATAGTATAAATTTAGCAAAAAACAATATGATGGAAATTTCCATCATCATGCAAAGTTAGATTAAATGCAAACTTTTTCAGAAATTGCTCTAAAAATAACAGAAACACATGTTACAAACCTTTCATCCACATCACTTTTTTAGCAATAGAAACTCAAATACAATAAAACAAAATTAAACACGAAATCATATGTTTATTGCAACTACAACAAACAGCGGAATGACAACTTCAAGCTCGTTTTACTGATAGTGACACTTGCTTATTTTTGACAGCTTTTTATGCAATGGACATTAAAAAGGTATCCAGACACGATCAACTTAAAGTGAACTTGTTCTTTTATATAATTTTTGGGCATTCAATGTTATGATGGAAATTTCCACCATCATGCAAAGAAGGGTTAATTTCTCTTTTGCCGATGGCAACGATGGGTTTGTTTTAAAATCAAAAACAGTCGCATCCTCCCAGGGTTACAATATTGGCCTTTTTAAGGCCCTGGGTCTTAAAAAGGTTTCATTTTTTAAATTTTTCATTTGGTCTAAAATTCATTTTTGGCCTTTTTTGGCTTTATTTTTGCTTATGACTTTTAGAACAATTCTTAATAAATAATTTTACTATTTTTTAATAAACTTTTGATGCGAAACTTTTGAAATTGCTCACAGTGAGCTGTCAAATGGAGTAGCTCCAGAAAAAGAAAGGTTAAAACTGCTTTCTTTTGACTGTATTAGTCAAAATACCTCTAGTGGAAGCTATGTTTGTCTCTGCACAGCACGTAAGAACCACTTTCTCTGTCTTTATTCGTTTCTTTTCATGGTCGAATTCTTTTACGAAAACTTCACACAAAAAGGTCAAATATTTTTTTCCCCTTTTTTTGAGAGAGAAAAAGTAATGGAAAGAGGACATTATATTATAGATCTTTAAAAAAAAGGAGAAGAAAAGGCATTTATGTCTGTAATTTCGGTTTTGTTTGAAATACCTATCTCCAGTAATTTAATAAAGGTTTTAATGTCAAATCTAAGAGATAGAAAAAAAAAAAGCTTTCAAAAACAATACTTATAATAATGCAGCATATTGGATTTGGATGTCAGCTATTTAAATAACATCGAAACTAAGAGCTGTGCATTTTTGCTATTTTTATTGTGTTTTGTAAACTCAGTCATCTGTTATGAGTCAGAAATCAATTTTAATTATATTAATGGATTTTTTTTATTGTTAGCCATTTACTTTATGAGTATAAAAGGACTTTTCATTTGTTATATATTTGTTATAATATAGAACATTGTTATTAACAGAAGTTTATATATTTCACTCGACAATTTCATCATACACTGGCAAGAACATAATTTCTTTCTTTTTTTGTTGAAAAGTCGGATGTAGATGTTTAAAATAATTTCATTAAATTTAGTTTAATAAAAGAGTATTATATATATGTTGATCTATGGTTTCCTTTTATGAAGGATAGTCAATTTCTAATTACAAATAAGGGGAAATGAGTACTCAATCAAATTTCGAATTTGGCCTTATTAAGACGGTTTGGCCTTTATTTTGCTATTTTGATTGCCTCCTCCTGTTAGGCATAATTTCATGGAACGCTGCTTCAACATTTGTTTTGTGTAAAGCACTTTTACCTCAAGAATGAGTTTACAAGATAGAGTTTAAATATTTCTTACAATGTGGAGGAGAGAACAGGATGCAGATGAACTTTGACAAATGATTCAAAGAAGACACTTAAGAAATGAGTAAATAGGCTTGAGCACAGAAAGTTAAAGTCAAGTCAAAATAGACATCATAGAGAGACAAATCACATTAATTCATAAATTGATTTGAAGAGACATGGACTGAAGATTATAATAATTTTGTCGCTTAATCAGAAAAGTGAGAATGAAATCAGTAAAAAAATATACAAAAATCTGTCATGATGGTAAAGCTGTCTCAAATCTGAGCAGAAACCTCTAAACTGTTGAAGGAATTTGCAATTCACTGGAAGCAAAAAATTATCAACCAAAAGCAACAAAGACTAGACATAAAACACAATGCTCGGTGGAATCAGCTAGTTAACTGAAAGAAAAGTATATCATTTTATTTAAGTAGAAGAAAATAGGAACAGCTTTTGATAAACGGTCAACACTGGCGATAATCTTGTATAGCGACTTTTTTGTCACCTAACCAAACATCGTATCGTTAAGTCGCCAAAACAAAATATCGTTAACTGGGATCCTAATCTTTATTGGCGACTTTTGTCACTTTAACCAAACATCGACGTTAAGTCGCCAAAACAAAATATCGCCAATGAGGAATTGACTTGTGGCGACTTTTTGTCACCTAACGTATCGTTAAGTCGCCAAAACAAAATATCGCCAATGGGTCCTATCTGTATTGGCAGCACACATCACTAACCAAAATCTAACTCGTTAAGTCGCCTAAACAAAATATCGCCAATGGTCCTATCTTGTATTGCCGACTTTTCGCTACGCTATCATCATTAGTCGCCAAACAAAATATCGCTAATGGTCGAATTTAAAACTGTACGAAAAAAGTCATAAACAAAAAATTACGCCAGTGATACCATATACAAAGCTGAACGAAAATAATTGTTCTTACAAACTGCAACATGATTCCTAACTAAGTCTTCTGGCCAAAATTTGTCTTCATCAGGAACAGATGCCTTAATGTTCCTACTTACCATTTTCAGTGGCGGTCTTCCAACATAGTAGGTTTTTTAATAGGCTCCTCTACAATTAAATCACTTTAAGAGAATTAAAAAAATTGTAACTCATTTTCAAAGAGTTATAAATCAGAAGCATAAAGAATCACATCTTGGTAAAAATAAATTGTTTAATATAACTTTCTAAAAAAAGATTATAGGTGCAGGCACATTTTTTAAGCATCTTAACATTTAAGAAACAAACAAATTAACTCTTAATAAAAATAAGATTGACATAAGCATTTACTGATAACTTTTACTACAAGTCCATGTGAGTTATAGGTAAAAAAAACATATAAAAAACTAAGCATTGCATCAATTTTCACATCCCTCATTTTCCCTAATTTTAATGCTATAGTGGCATTAACTAGATCTCAAGACTACCCATTCTTAAATATTAAATATGCAATTTTAAGTAACAATGATTAACCAGCAGGAGTGATTCTCCCTAAACTTTCTCGTATACTCCCAACACATGTAGAGAAAACCTAGAATAATAAAGGGCGATAAAATAAACTTCCGTCGCAAATGAAACCAAAGTTGGAACCACGTGGTTTGAAGGATCAAAACAAATTAAATCCACTCATTCTTTTCGCGCAGCAGGACCTGGCAGAGACTCCCCTAAATGTTTACTTCCTTACCAAATCACTCTCCCAGGGTGGTTTTTTTGGCAAACTGCCAAGTTCAGATCCCTTTTTGAGCATTGCTGCAAGTAGGCATGCGCAGGAGTTGGTGGTTTTCAAAACTGAGCTTTCAGTATGCGATTACAGAATGACAGACAGTCAACCCTTTGGTTATTTAAAATTTGCCGTTCATTCATGACGATAAGAGCTGTTAAAATTTTATCAACTGCATTCAAGTTTTTTGAGTTATAGCGTTCACATGACCTCAGGACATACAACATGAACAGACTTCCCGTTGACGGATTTTGTCAAAATTTGATAGAAACACAAATTATGTTTTAAAGAATACATACCAAATTTCATCCCCGTAACTCTAACAGTTCAGTTCATCGTGTTCATGAAGACGGACTAATTCAAAAATTGTGTTTTTCGGACTAGAGGTCCAAAACGTGGAATTCGTCAAATCTCAGTTCGATTTTTTGCACGATACAATTCTTTCTCTTTGTATACTTCATACGAAGAGTAAAAAATAGCTCTCGGCCATGAAGGGTTAGAGCAACTGAGTTTGAGTTAATAAGTAGTAATTGCTTTTCAGATACAGGTGAAACTGGGATTCAATAAAATGCAATGCTTAAACCACATTTTATTTTCCTAATCCTTATCGTGAGACAGCACAAATATTGATTCTTAAAGTACAACAGAAAAAATCCTTTTATCTTATATAAAAATGGAACTTCCAAATATTTATTCAAAAATGCCGTTCGATCAGAAAATGCCGCTTCAAACAGAGTAAACATTGGAACTCAGATAAGATCTAACGAGTATTATTTTTTCCCCAGGCCACAGAGCAATTTTACGATAAGAAAAGTTCTGGTCGTTGTATTCAGAATGTCAAAGAAGTCGTTCTAAGTTTTCGAGGATCAACTGGCCTTTCTCATGCAGAGTATACAAAGAGAAAATATTGTAATCTCAAAAATTCGAACTCGAGATTTTTGACTGACAGATCTCCACATTTAGACCTCCTGATTCCGAAAAACACAATTTGGAATTATGTCTGTCTATCTGTAGACACGATAACTCCGAGAAAACTATTAGAGCTACGAGGATAGAAATTTGGTATGCTAGTCTTTAAACATAATTTATAGGTTTCTATCAGCAGGGGACAAAATCCGTCAGCTTGGGAAATCTGTCTGTCTGTATGTTTAGTCATACCGAACGCTATATCAAAACTTGAAAAGCCAGATGGATAAGGTACAGTTTATCAATCATGAATGTAAGTCCGTATAAAATTTGGGCCAAATCCGCCTTGGGCTGACTGTCTGTCAGTCTGTATAATAGCATACCCCATTTCAATTCATGCATGCTTAAATACTACAGCCACGAAGGGATACTCCGAAACTTGGCAGTTTGAAAACAATTCTGCGGCGACATTTTGTAAAGAGCCAAACATTTAAGGAGCGTCCTCGTTTTGCGGCGAAAGCACTCTCCTGCGCATGCAAGCCTATTCTGTTTTTTTCTTCTTCTCCGTACGCATGAGCTCGCATTATGGTTGATAAAAAGTTACGCGAGATTTTAATGCGCACGTATCCTTTTGAATATGGTCTTCACCTCAATATTTTATATCACTATAATCTACAATAAATGATCATTACATTCTGGGTTACAGTTGAGTTTCGAACTTTATCAACGCAAAAGAGAGGAGAGAAATAATAAATGTTTAGAAAAGAAATGCAAGAAAGGAAGTTTAGGGAAACCCGCTCCCGCTGTAGTTGATCTATTTTCAACTTTGCATTTCAAGCTACGGTATCATATTGCTGACAATAGCTGTCAAGAATACCGAGGACAAGTTGTCAGGCATGGACAGTTAGTTAGTTACAAATATTTCTGAGAAAATTCTTTTATTAAAATCATTCAAATTCACCTTTTTTACTTTCTATATTCATAATATCTGTAGACTAAAAGGAATACAAAATTTAAAACAGTTTTTTAAATGTAAAATCAGTAAAACAAATAAGTTTTCAACTGCATTTCAAAAGCCATTATCCTTATTGCTGACAATAGCTATCAGAATACCGAGACAAGTTGTCAGGCGTGGACCTGATTAATAACGGTTACAAATATTTCTGAAAATTCCTTCTAGTATAAAACATTCAAAATTCAGCTTTTACGTTCTATTCATCATATCATAGACTGAAAGGAATATTACAAAATTTAAAAGAAACAAAGTTTTTTTTAAATGTAAAATCATTAAAAACAAATAAGTTTTTCAACTGCATTTCAAAAGCTCATTATCTGTGACAATAGCTGTCAAGAATACCGAGGACACGATTGTCAGAGCGTATTGAACGGTAATAACGATTTACAAATGGCTGAGAGAAAATTCTTTCAAGTACAAAACATTCAAAATTCACCTTTTCGTTCTATATTCGTAATATCTGTAGACAAAAGACGTAATACAAATTTAAAACAAGTTTTTTTATTAAAATCAACCCAAAACAAATAAGTTTTTCGAATGCTTTTACTTTCCTCGTCCCCAGAAGTATATACAAGAAACAAATTATGTCAGCAAAAATTCGAACTCAAATATTTTGACGAATCTCACATTTTAGACCTCCTGAGTCAGAAAAACACCAATTTGAAATTATGTCTGTCTGCCTGTGTGACTGAACTCAACTAATGAGCACAGGGATGAAATTTGGCATTTGGTCTTTACACACTCTGGTATAGGTTTCTACCAAATTTTTGGACAAAATCCTCCCACAGGAAGTCTGTCTGTAGCCTTTAAATGTTAAATACCGAACGCGATAACTCACAAACTTAAATATCTAGGTGGATAAAATTTGGTACATTTATCGCTTTTCATCAAGGGTATAAGAGTTTACTATCAAATTTTGGATGAATCCGTCTAAGCAGGTTGACTGTCATCAGTCAGTATAATCGAATACTTTTTTGAATGCAGTAACTTCTTAAAACAATTACTTAGATAAACGAAATTTTGTATACTTCTAACCTTAATTGCAGATTTGTGATACGTAATCGGTTTAAAAAAAAAAAAAAGCGTCAAATTGCATATTCGGGCACAATTATTATAGTACTATTGTATTGGCATTAATCCTTATAAGCGGTTGTTACAGTATATGATCTCCTTTCACTTGGCACCAGTCTAGAAGGAAATAACTTGTGAGTGGCAAATGGAGTTTTTCGGAAGTATATAGCAACCTAATTGAAACTCTGTTTGACATTCTCCAGATGGACGAAGTGAAGGTGTGTGTAAAATCGTGTGTGTTATCTATAATAAAATTTCACTGCCCATAATTTATAATTTCATCTTAATTTAATTATATTTTTTCATTTATAATTTCATTTAATAATTACTTAAAACGATTCATCCCATCTTATTGTTGGCACCTCAGAGCGCATAAAATTGCGAAAATACGCAATTTTATGCATGAAATACAGGACAAATGCACTTTTGCAAAGTTTTGGAAGCTCTCTCATTTATTGTCCCAAGTTCAATACGCATTTCCTTAAAGAAAATCAAAGGACTTTTTAAAGTTCCTCAAAAATAAGGACCTCTAAAATTGGATAACAACAACAGATTATCACACGCATTTTTAAATAAAATATACTCATTTTACCAATTCACCTATTAGATGAAATCAGAAATATATCTCAGCATTACAAAATTTACAACACAACCAGGAATTCTTAAAAATGCAGTTAATAAATTAGTGTAAAGAAACCCCATGAAACTAGTAATCAAATTAAATATCTTTCATTCCAAACTTTTTCATTTCAATTTTACACTAAGATGTTATTTAATTTCTTTCAATAATTGTTTTTTTCAGTTCATACGACTGAATAAATAAATTTATGTCCTTTGACTTTTCAGCCTCATTATTTCATTCATTTGCTTCCCCATTTTTTTTTTTGGTGTATTTGGTTTGGAACATTTTCTTTTATTTTAAAAATCTATTTTCCTCCTAGAGACTTTTCATTCAGTACTTTGGAATTTCACTTTCTAAATACTGCATGGATTTTGCTCTAGCTGATGGCAAAAAGTAAGGACTTTCTAAAGGACTTTTAAGGACTAAATAAAGTAAGGACTTTTTAAGGACTAGTAAGGACATGTACGAACCCTGTGTCCATTGTAAATCCTGCATTCATAATTTTTTTCTCAAAATACCCAGGGCACTTGTGTAAAACAAATTATATACCCCAAAAGCTACCTACCACATGGGTATTTACCCAACCCATTACTGGTCGTATGCGAGAAAGTTTCAGGAGGCCACTCCCACTGGTTAATTACTCGTATACAATTTTTAACCTTCCAACTTCTGGTAGCGCAATCCTTTTTACAAACAACGCTTGAACACGTCAAAATATTTTTGCAATGAGAGCGATTAGCTGTTAATAACAAACACTATAATAGTATAACATAAAAAAAATAATAACGAACTCTACGAAATCGCCAGAACAGCTGGACTGATTTCTACGTTGGATTGAACAATTAATATCAAACCGAAATATATCATCTATACCACAAGGCAATGTTTGTGTGCGTGTGTCTGCGATGTCAGACCAAATCTATCGCGCCTGGCATAATTTGGCAGGTAGTCGTAATGGTGACTGAATGCACCTGGAAGCCAGGGAATTTTAAAGTACAAATAGAATTTTTTATTAAATGTTTGTGTGGGACGGTTGCGCTAGCACTAATTTCTCAATGAGATGGTTCAGAATGGTGTACGGCAAAACAAATACACCATCAGAAAAAGCACACACATTCCATTCTAATAAAGGTAATTTTAAAATTTCTAACATATTTACTGAGTACGAAATTTTAAAATAGTAATTTTACCGCTCTAAATATTTTATTTTTAATTTATTGCATCCGACTTTCCCTAATAACACTCTTTTATTTTCAAGGCATTTTTCGCTTATAACCGACAATTCTGTCCAATTTACATCAAAGCAGACCCAACTCCTCTACTCCAATTTTTTAAATTAGCATTTTCTAAACCATTGAAATTATTTTTCTCATCAGAATTCTCGCAGCACTATTCCAGAACATTGATACCTTTGAGTGTTATTGTTGTTGATGATGGTGATGATGATGGTGGTAGTGATGATGTTGATGATGATGTTGTTATTAATATGTGGCCGTATTAATATTAATGACTATTAATGTAAAGCGTGGCGTAAATGTGTATGTATTATGCGTATTAATATTATTAATATTAACAATGAAAATAATGGTAATATGTGTAGCCAATATTAATGGCGTAAGCGTAATGTATTAAATATGTAATAATGTAATGTGTGTAACAATGGCAATGGCGTATTAATGTGTAATGGCAATAATATAATGTATATGGCGTAATATTAATGTGTAATAATAATAATGTGTATTAATGTAATAATGTAATGGCTAATATATTAATACGTAATGGCTAATATTAATAATATTAATATTAATGGCAATGGCGTATTAACGTAAATGTGTATTAATGAAAAATATGTGTATTATTAATGTGTATTATTATTATTAATGTGTGTAATGGCGTATTAATTATTAATGTGTAATGTGTGTAATGTGTAATGTGTAGTAATGTGTGTGTGTGTGGTTATGTGTGTGTAGTATTATACTAGTATTAATGGCTATTATTATTATTATTATTATTAATGGCGCATGTGTGTGTGTGTGTATTATTAATATTAATGTAATGTGTGTGTATTAATGGTATTAGTAATGTATGTGTATTATTAATGTGTAATAATGTC
>BGPR01010862.1:0-10021 GCA_013235015.1 Araneus ventricosus | reverse complement strand
ACGATTCTTAATAAATAATTTTACTATTTTTTAATAAACTTTTGATATGAAACTTTTCAAATCCCACCGTGAGCTGTCAAATGGAGTAGCTCCAGAAAAAGAAAGGTTAATACTGCTTTCTTTTGACTGTATTAGTCAAAATGCCTCTAGTGGAAGCTATGTTTGTCTCTGCACAGCACGTAAGAGCCACTTTCTCTGTCTTTATTCGTTTCTTTCCATGATCGAATTCTTTTACGAAAACTTCACACAATAAGGTAAAATATTCCTTAATATGGCTTTAAATTCATTTTAGGCCTTTTTTTCTAAAACGTGGTCTAAACGAGGTCTAAAACGTGGAGATTCGTCAAAATCTCGAGTTCGAATTTTTTGACGATTACAATACTTTCTCTTTGTATACGAGAAAGTAAAAAGAGCTATTGATTTTTTTGTTAACAGAAAAAAAAAAACCCCAAGAATGATGGATTTATTTTTAAATAAATTTCATCAATACTAATAAATACAATTTAATCATGCTTTTTTTAAAAAATATAGCTATACCATAAAATTCTCTTAAAAATCAAAATGAAAATTATTCCACTATACAGTAAAATTTTGATTAACCGTCACTCGTTTAACTGTCAGTTACGTTATCCGTCAGGGTCGCCATAGTGGCCTTTTTTTAAAAGCCCTTGGCCTTAGAAATTTTCATTTGGCCTTAAATTCATTTTTGGCCTTATTTTTCCTTGTGACTTTAGAACGATTCTTAATATATAATTCTACTATTTTTCTAATAAACTTGAGAACATTGAAAAATAATATAGAAAGTTGCTGCTAACAAGAGATATATTTCGGTCGAACATTTTATTCTGGACCAACAAGAACAGAATTCCTTTTTCTTATTTTCTTTCTTTTTCTTTCGCAAGTGGCGCATTTAGATGTTTTAAAAAAATCTACTTGAATTTTAGTTTAATTGAACAATATTATACATATGTCAATCTGGTGGGATTACTTTTCATGAAGAATAGTCATTTTCTTATAGGAAAAGAAGTCGAAAATGTGCGCTTTCATGAAATTTTCAAATTTGGCGTTTTTCGGCCTTATTTTAAAGACGGTTTGGCCTTATTTTGCTATTTTGTTCTGGCAACCCTGTTATCCGCCATCGTCTAAAAAGCAAAAAGTAACATAGGCTTACAATAATTCCTGTACATAACTACTTTTATGTTGAAGCTTATATTGATCGTTTTATAAAATTAAAGACAACATGTGTGCATTTTTCACTTTAAAGGATTTTATTTTTATTTTCGTCCTCAAGCAGCGGTGAAATCACGTTACTGTACAAAATTATTTATGTTATCTGTCTATCCGTCACCGCACGGTGACTGTTAATCGAAGTTAGTGTATGTAATGTTTATTTTAAAAGTTAAGAACCCCACGATAACAGCACAAGAACCGCCACATTTTGAGAAAATGCTAAATTCGTAAATTCTAAATTCGTTTGAGCAAATGCAATTATATTGTAAACAGAAAATCATCTATCATGGTATGACGGGTGCAAATTGTCTCTTCATTCGAGAAATTGCCTGTCAAATTTGACGTGTTTAAATAGATATATATGCGAGAGATTACATTATCATTAACACTGATTGAAAACATATAAAATAAACATATGTTTTATGACGGGAAGTATTTTTTTATTTACATATTATTTACGTATTTCTTTATTCAAAAACCCTCTTGGTAAACAACATTCAGTATGAAATAGTTTTCGTTGTTTAACAATTTTCCTTGTACTTCAGATGCCTTTGTGTAAATTTTAACGTTGCCAAAAAAATATTATCAAATTATATCATCACGATTGCAATAAATAATCAGATGGCGTCCAAACTTTATCACGCGCATGCTATACCACTGACGTGATTTACTACTTTCTATTAAAAAACGGAAATTAATTTGAAATATATGATTAATATAATTTAAAACTTCTCGGGAACTATTTGTCATAGCAAGATAAATTCTATATCAATTGATAGTAAATTTTATTTCACTATTTTAGAGCTATTAAATTTGAAATTAGAACGACAATTACTTTTTAAAATTTAAAATTACTGAAATTTAGGTGCTGTAACAATGAAACAATGCTGTTTAACGTCTGGTAGTGCTATGGCGCGAATTTTATTGTCGGTGACGTCAGAGCGTTACCGGATCAGTGAGAGACAGATCTGGGCTATTATATTAGTAATTAGACATTATGCAATGGAAATTCTTAATATTCCTAGTAAACAATGATAAAAAAAATTAACTCACCGATTTGCGTATAAACAGACGCTATAAATCTTGCTATTATAGCACCATTAATTAGAGACAAAAAATTGGAATTCAAACTTCCAAACATAAGCAAAATTACTCCGACACAGGATAGATAATTTGAACGTTATCGCACAGACAACGGAACAAAATATCAAAAAACTTGATAAGAACGAAGCCGCAATTCAGAGAGATGAATGGCTATGCTACAAAATACTCGGTAGCTAACTTTGCTGATCAGAAAAATATTAGTCATTTTCTTAAAAAAAATGTGGAAGCATGAATTCAAAAGGTACGACTCATTTTCCAAATAACACGCATGATCGGTTTCCTGTCTGTCTATCAGAAACGGAACGATTTGTTCTGCCAAGTGAAGTAAAAATGTCGATAACTGATTACCAGAGCTGACTACTCCGAAGAAAAAAAAAAAAATAGTGTACTACAACAAAAAGGGCATGTTCTTGACAAGACCAACCTTATCCAATGATGTTTAAGAATTACTGCTGAAAAAATGAAGCATGTTCTTAAATCTAAATTTAGCTTCGTCAGTAAATCATATTGCTTTTACCAGATCCTCTCCATACATATCTGTTACGCATTAATTTATCATATGGAATTACAAGTTAATTCTTTTACATAAATTTTTACCTGGATGAGGATTAATTTTTGTGCCAATCGATTTGTTAGATTAATATCTTTTAAGAAACACTTCGGATGAATTAAGGATTTAGAGTTACCTAAATGTTAAAATCAGTGGCGAATCCAGGGGGGGGGGCTATCGGGCTACAGCCCCCCAGCCAATTCTGGATTTTATTTAACATTATTGAAACTGTTTTTTTCTTACTTTTTCTTTCTTTTTAAAAATAATAAAAACATTTCAACATTACTTTCTGGCTTGACAGGCTCGAAAATTTTCCTAATTTTGTAGTCATTCTGCTCGTACTTGTAGCTTTGACGCGGTCGAACTCACTTTTTGGCTAGTTATTTCATTGTAATTTTTATTAAATTATCGAAAGTATTGTTTCTTTTTTTATGATTATTATTGTCAGGTGAGTAAAGTCTAAAATTAAAGTGTTTTGGTTTACTTTAGCCTAGAGGTTGGACATTCATCACGACGATACAAGGGTTTTATGACCTCAGCCCCCCCCCGAACCCGAATCCTAGATTCGCCACTGGTTAAAATGATATCAATGAAATCAAGACTATATTGCACCAAATTTCTACGATAAATTAGCAAGAATTTGAGCCTCCAAATACACACAATAATCCAAATAAATAATACACACAGAGGCTAATCGCTTAATTTTTTTTTTTGTTGAAGTCAGAAATATATAGTTTTCTGTGCTAACGAAAATAATACAGAAAACTTTTTAAACATTATTGGTACCTATTGAATTATAAGGAATTGAGTATAGCATGTAATAAGGCATATATAAGTAGGATTACCATAATTTTTTTTGTTGAAATCTGGACAATTGGTATCAACGTTCCGAAGAAGTGCCGAGCGAGGAACTCGATCGAGAAAAATAACTCTCAACGGCCAGGAAAGAAATTAATTTAAAAAAAACGGGAAAAGATATTTTAACCGTTCTTGTTTTAAATCTGACAGAACCGTTCTAGTTATAAACTGAAAAAAAAAATTGAAAATAATAGCGTTATTAGAAAGTCGGATGCAACAAATTTAAAAACAAAACTAACATTTAGATGACAAAAGACTATTTTTTAAAAAATTCTCAAAATTCAGTAAATTACGTTAAAAATTCAAAACTAACTTCAATAGAACGGAAATCGTATGCTCTTTTCGATGGTGTGTCTATTTTTTTCGTACAATTATTCAAAACCATTCTATTGAGAAATCAGTGCGGAAAATCAACCAAAACAACACAAATCATTAAATAAAAAATTTTCTAGATTAAATTTTAAAATTTCGGCTTCGAGGTGCATTGAGTCACCATTACGACTACCTGTGTGCCAAATTTCATGGCTGTAAGTGCGATAGATTCGTCTGGACATCGCAGACAAACACACACACGCACACAAACATTGCCTTTTATAAGTCTATATTTAAGCAAGAACAGTGCTAAGAAATCTTAAAACGCCCTTGATTAAAGCGGAAACAAAGACGAATTTCTAATTTTATAGAATTTGTACGTTTTTCTGCGGCTTTATCAGTAGCACAACGTTGCCCCCAGGCATGTGTTTGGGATGAGGCCTATAAAAATTAAACTGAAATATACGTTATAAATAGTTGCAACGTACGTTACATTCTTATACCTTATAAATTTTTATCTATAAAAGGCAATGTTTGTGTGCGCGCGATCTCCAAACGAATCTATCGCACTTACAGCCATTAAATTTGGCACACAGGTAGTCGTAATGGTGACTCAATGCACGTCGAAGCCAGAATTTTAAAATTTAATCTAGACAATTTTTTTATTTAATGTTTTGTGTTGTTTTGGGCGATTTTCCGCACTAATTTCTCTATAGCATGATTTTGGTTAAATGTACGAAAAAATAGACACACCATCGAAAAGAGCATACGATTTCCGTTCTATTGAAGTTAGTTTTGAATTTTTAACGTAATTTACTGAATTTTGAGACATTTCTGAGAAATAGTCACTTTTATGGTAATTTTCAGTTCAGATTTCTTAAAATTTTGTAATCCGACTTTCTAATAACGCTATCGATTTAATTTTTTTTCAGCTTATGACTGGAACGTTTCTGTCGGATTTAAAACTAGAACTGATGAAATATATTTTCAAATATATTTTAATGTTTTGTGTTGTTTTGGATGATTTTTCGCACTAATTTCTCAATAGCATGGTTTCGGATAACTGTACGACAAAAATGGATACATCACCGGAAAGAGGACGCGATTTCCGTTCTAACGAAGCTAGTTTTGAATTTCTAACGTAATTTACTGAATTTTGAGAATTTTTTAAAAAATACCCAGTTTTGCCATCGAGATGTACTTTTGTTTTTAAATTTGTTGCATCCGACTTTCTAATAACACTATTATTTTCAATTTTTTTCAGCTTATAACTAGAACGGTTCTGTCGGATTTAAAAGAAGAACGGTTAAAATATCTTTCCCCGTTTTTTTTTTTAAATAATTTTTTTCTGGGCCGTTGAGAGTCATTATTCTCGATCGAGTTCCTCGCGCGGCACTTCTTCGGAACGTTGCTGCCAATTTTGATTGGCGGACGCGCAGGTTGACGTCATGACCTTCACCTGAATGAATTACTTCGATTATTATTTTCGGATTCGATTTTATATTTTGCTTGCTGTATAATAATCATTTTCACGTTTCAATTTTGTAATATTGTTTTGGATTAACGTACGCTGTACTGTAGCGCGAAAAAAAAAAAAAATAAGCAGGAAAATCAAAAAATGTTTATCTTTTGTTTTGATTTTGTTTTCAAAAATTTTTCATGTCATTGTGGGCGATTTTTATTTTTTTATTTTTCATTTTGTTAAAGTCCTGATTCCACGGGCAACGACGTGCGCGTACTGCTAGTTTTAAATAAATTAAGAATTCTGGTCTAGATCTGGGGGGTGTCTGCAGCCCAATAGCCCCCCCTGGATTCGCCACTGCTTCACAAGGATTTAATTTACTTGCTCGACATGTCGTTTCAAAGCTACTAGACGGCTACTGAACACGGATGTCATAAATCAAAGGACCTACAGACGCACATTCACGTGTGGTCCATTTGTGCCAACAATTCCACTCAGTCCAGTCGATAGATTTAACCCCGTAAGTCTCGCAATTTTTTGCTATCTTGTACGACGACCCTTCCTGTTTTGAAAAGGGGCTGTCGTTTTCATTCATCTAAGAAGGCAGAATACTTATACATAATTTTTGTGTCAAATTATAAAGCTAATTACTGATTAAATTTTAGTTTATAAGCCTTAAAATGCGATAATTCGATCCACGACAATAGGACGGCCGCCAGATTTAAGGGTGTAACATCTGCACCTGCACTCCAAATTCTGTCCAGCTGGAATAAAGATGCCAACCGAAGTTACAGGGAGTATCCTATTTCCAACTTCTGGGGTAGGGATTGCAATCCGGCACCAATTTCAATCCGGTCGGATTCTCATCGATCCGACCGGATTGGACTCATCAAAACTATTTTAGCCTTTTCATTCCAAAATCAACTATATAAAAGATGATAAAGTGAGTGTATTACAAAGTTTATAAAAAAAAGCGTTAATTTCTTATGAAATCAACTTTATTTACACTGTTATAATTAATCAGCATTTACGTATGAATCAACAATGAAAATTTAGTACAGTGTAACTAGTTAAATTGTAATTGTTATATTAGTTTAGTAATAATTAGATAATGACGGGCGGTTAAGTTCAGTCTCACTTACTATATTTCACAAATGACATCAATGATAACTTGTAATGTAACTTATATTATGTAAGTAACTTATATTAAATCTAACTAAATCAAGCTTATCAACTGAAATCACAATAATTAGGTATTTTAGACACGCCAAGCAGTCTCATTCTTATAATTATGACAGTCATCATGAATCTGTTTAATCAATGGCACTATTATACAATAACGAGTTTAAAACTTCTTCGTATTTTTTAATATATTTACTTCAAATTATTATTTTAAGTAAAACAATTTTAAAAAACTCACTTTGGTTTTGAAAAAATTATCGCAGGAAACAAAAAGTGTTAATTGTGTCATCTGTCAATCGACTTCTTTCAGAGCTACAAATATAACCAGCGGCCTAGAAAGCCCTTTCTGCTTCTACACTTGTTGGTTTTATTGTCAACAAATACTCATGAATAGAAGACAAGTATTTTCCTCGAACTCCTTCACTTTCACATGCAGTCATTTCCTTTCTTAATGTTTTCTCATAATCTTTCTCTTTTTTTTGGTATTTATGCTTTAGGTTTTCATATCTTGCTGGATTTGCATCTGTAATTCTTTCTATAATGTCAAATCACTTTTCAATGACGATGGATCTGAGTTATTTTTTACTATATTATCTACGTTTTCTTTAAAGCTATCATTTTGAACAACTCTTTCTAAGATATTTTTCATTTCTATTCTTACAACTTTTTTTTTTTCGGCATAGTAAATGTATCATCAGTTCGTCTTGTATCATCATCATATTATTTTTATTCTGTAAGTATATTAATATTCCTGTTTTCATTTTGAATTGGTTTCGAAAGTGGCATGTTTGTTTTAGAACTTTCAGACTAGTACCTGCAATGCAACACAAATAGGTACATACTTACAATCTAAAACGTTATTTCGGTCACTATGTAAGAAGAAAGTCGTATTATAAAGAAAAATCAGAAATATGGATCGTTACTCAATTCATTTCTAAGTCTAATTATCTACTTAAATCATTCTCGTACTCGTAAATGCAACATAAACGTAATTCATCTATCAATTGAACAATAAGAATGTCTATATGTGAAGCGGGCGAGTCAGCGTCGAACGACTTGTACACACCACGCATTTAAGTACCTACTCTTGCAACAACGCGAGTATTTTTTCAAGAAATCGGCTTCGTGTATTTTTTTTTTAATTTACCGGATCCGGCAAACTGGTGCCGGATAGACTGGTCCGGTAGACGTCAAATGATGCCGGATTACCGGATCCGGTTTTCCGGATTGCAATCCCTATTCGGGAGGGGGGGTTTTGATGTGAGAACTAACCTCCCCGCCCCCTGGCGGACAAAAGAACGGGAAAAGAAGTTGGATTGGTGGGTGAGACCAGGGTTGCCATATTGGCCTTTTTAAAACCAAATTATGGGTATTTGGCCTTTTTTCAAAGCCCTTGGCCTTAGGAATTTTCATTTGGCCTTAAATTCAATTTTGGCCTTTTTTGGCTTTATTTTCGCTAATAACTTTTAGAACAATTTTTATTACGCATTCTATTGTTTTTAATAAATTTTTGATATTACACATTTCAAATTATATGGACGAGTTTTCTGTTTTGTTTACTTATAATAAAAAAAAAAACCTTGACTTTATTTGCATTACTTCGGACTTCCGCTTTGAAGATCCCATTGACTTAGTATTACACCGGAATTACGCAGTCCTACAGGCACTTAATGTAAAAAAACAAAGCAGAAAACTCGTCCATAATGAGCTGTCAAACGAAATAGCTCTTGATTTTTTTTTTTTTTAGTTATATTAACTTCCCGTTTTGAAGCAACACGAGGGCTATTTTGGGACGGACCTCGTAATTTTGAACCTCGGTCAGATGACGACGACGGCACCTGAGCTGGCACCTCCTCTCCAAACTTCCACGCCACACCAGCGGGAGGACGTTCGACCACTACGTATGATTTAACGTGCAACAGGCCCCATACACGGCGGATCTTCAGTGGAATCAGGTTTCGAACCTGGAACCCTCCGGCCCCAAAGCCGATACCTTACCACTAGGCCACCGCGGCCCGAAATAGCTCTTGAATAGAACAAGTATATTAAATTTCTTTCACTTAAATTTTAGTTTAATAATAGAACATTGAACATATGCCTACCAAGTGGGATTCGTTTTCACAAAGGATAGCCTTTTCTCAAACAGAAAATGAGGTTTTCGAACATTTTGTCAAATTTGGCCTTATTTTTAAGAAGGTTTGGCCTTAATTTGCTATTTTCCCTAACAATGTTTCGCTCGGTTTATATTAATTGATGTGCTTTAAATGTTTTGTAATGTGTGTATGTAATTTCCAGCATGTTATGTGTCTTCATGTGAGAAATAAAAAATTTAAAAGACACATGGTGAAGCCCTGCTCCCCGACAACATATCACATCGGTTCCAACGGCCTGTCTTTCCTTTTGTCTATCAGGTTCTTTTCGCCAGTCCGAATATTTTTTTTTCTTTTCTTTTGTTTGTGGTTAAACAATGGATTCGCTTCATTGTCTTCTGTAAACAAGCTTCTTCTACAGTGTGATTGATTTTTTTAAAGAGGAAAATATTTAAAAGGGAAGAATGATCCAATCAATACACGATCCTGGTCATACACTGACGAGCCAAAACATTATGACCATCCCCACATTTTTCAATGAACTCGTCTGGATGACGTGGCGGGCACGTGGTTAAGTGAGAATGGTATTTAACTGCTGCTGGAGAAGGTAAGTAATCATTCTTGCACTTATTTTTGCGACTGATGGGAAAGGCTGCTGATCTAAGCGAATTTGATAGGGGGCAGATCGTAATGGCCCGAAGACTCGGAACGAGTATCACCGAAACTGCTCGACTGGTAGGTTGTTCACCATCTGCCGTTGTCAGTATTCACGCAAAGTGGATAAATGACGGCGACACCAGCAGTAGACGCCAAGGTATTGGTCGTCCACGCGTCACCAAAGAAAAAGGACGTCGGAGACTGTCCCGCTTGGGAAAGCAAAATCGACGCTAGGCAGTGACTCAGCTGACAGACCAATACAATGGAGGTCCAAGCGCAAGTGTTTCAGAACACACAGTTCAGCGGACACTGTTGGTTATAGAACTGTGCAGCAAACGTCCCACTCGTGTGCCTCTGTTGACCAAGCGTTATCGTCAACTACGCCTACTGTGGGCCCGGAAGCATATTTACAAACCCTACCCTGATAGAACTGAGGCAGGAAATCAGTCAATATCATTGGCTACGAGGAGCAGTGACGTCGTTTTCAGCTCTCGCACGTAGCGTACGGCAATCATTACAAAACAAGAGTCGTCCTACCTTTCTTCTCCGTTTTCCCACAGTTGAGCACAGAAAACA